>CM065386.1:40562500-40632500 GCA_033060915.1 Euryodendron excelsum
TTTTTGTACTCCTTTTTTTTTTTTTTTTTTTACGAATTGTCCTCTCTGTGTACAGTCCTTTTTTTTTTTTTTGTACGAACTGTTCTCTGTTGTTTTTGTTTTCTCCTTTTTTTTTTTTTGCTAAAACAGATTCAAAGAGCAAACAAAACCAAGAACCCAGCAACTAGAATTGAAGACTCAATAAAGAACAAAGATAAACAAGGGAAATAAGCAAGGATGGACAATTGGACAAGGAAACAAAAAAAAAGGATAGGTAAACCTGAGGAATGTAGGGCTCTGATATCAACTGATACGAACCTCGCCAACAATGTGGCGAAACTCGACACCAATCTGGAAAACAAGGCCAAAGAACTTTCAAGCTTGAAGGAAATCGCGACCCGTTGCTTAGCAAAGCAAGAACCTTGGTATGGTGAAGACGCCACAAACGGGAATGGATGATCCGTTTGATAAGTCTGGTTCAAACGCCACAAGGAATTCCTTGATAAGTTCGGATTAGTTCTTCAAGAAACTCAAGAAGAATATAGAAACTCACAAAATATTCATTCCTTCGGAATTTGACAACCAAGAGCTTTTTTATAGGCTTACATGATAAGATCTCTAGAATATTCTAATCTTTGGAAATTTTCCTAATTACTTCCTAGGCAATACAATCTTCAAAATCTAGTATTTTTCCAAATTTGCTCACATTCCAAATCTAATCCAAATCAATATAAATCTAATCCTTTCCAAATCTAAACCAAATGAAGGAAATTCAAATTCAAATTTCAAATTCGAATCTCCATTTGATTTATTGCTAGTCAATTAAGCCACATTAGATTGTGAGCCCACTTGGACGTATATGACTTAGTGAAATACGACCACATCTGATTGCGACCTCCCTTGCACGTGTATGGTGGATTGGTTCTCTCTCGGATCAAATTTTAATAGTAAAACCAAGCTTTGTTCACTCTTGGTGGTGAGCATACTTTCTCCTTGTTGTAGAACTCTCCGGACTAGGTTATTCATCTCTTCTTTGAATCTCTTAGCTCGTGCCCTCGTCACCGGACCAATTGGAACTTGAACCGGACAATGAGTCTTGATAGCCTTGATGTCCTCATCATACAGAGCCTCTTCCAGCATGAAAAGGGTCTGCAAACTCAATCCAAAACCCTGCTCTTCGATATGTAGAGCTCGAAATCCTTCCAAGCCTTAGTTCCCTTTAGGTTCTTCAAACCCTAGCCTTCATATACAAACCCTAGCCTCTATACACTTAACCGTAGCATACATACACTCATATACACTCATATATTAGCCTCCAAAGCCTCCGTTAAAGACTTGAAGTGCTACATCTTGGAAGCTCTTGAAGACCGAAGCAAAACAAAGCAAAGCAAGCAAACAAAGAAAAACAAATAAAAGAAGACGCAAGGTAGATTTCCTATTTACGTTTATGTAATTCCCCCTCTCTCTTCTCTCTCTTAACCCACTTGGGTTTTCTTCTATTTTAATCTCCCACTTTCTACCCCTTCTTTGTTACATGCTTGAAACAAAGGATTCTCTGGTTCATGTGTAGGATTAGGCTATTGAAAGTCACCGTGTCAAGGGCTTTCTCTTAGTTTAACCTGAGACTACATGGGTTTAGCCCCCTTGATTATGTGGTGAAGCTTTTAACCTTGTATGTTCACGACCCCACTTGCATTGTGCATATCATGATCATGCATCTCTCCAAAATCAGTTTTCAAACTTGTTTTCAAAACTTGCATTAAAATTTTCTTCTTTAAAACTTATTTTCAAAATCACAATCCTAAAGTGATTCTAGCTTTTCCATGGTTGGATTACTTTAGGAAAATGTTACATTTAAAGTGATCAATATGGTCCATATTTTCAAATCATTGTTGTTTTCAAAACCACAATCCTAGAAGGGTTCTAACCTTCTTATGGTTGGAATCGGTTTAGGAAAGTGAGATATTTTTAAAGGTTTGCAAAAGTCCACATTCAAATCTCTTTCCAAATTGCTTTTCAAGCTTACTTTCCAAAACCTCTTTTTAAATCCTCTCCAAAATCTCTTTTCACATTTACTTTCTAAAATCTCTTCTCCAATATATTTTCTAAAAACTCTTTCCAATTTTCTTTCCAAAATTGCTTTCTAAAAACTCCTTTCAAAAAATCTATTTTCCAAAACCTCTTTTTAAACTCCTTTACAAAAAGCTTTCTTCAAAATTTACTTTCTAAAAACGCTCCTTAAGTTTCCTTCCGAAAAACTCTTTCCAAAATCCCTTTCCAAAAACTCTCTTTTTACACTTTACTTTATAAAAACTCGTTTCTAAGATCTCCTTCCAAAAATTTTTCTTTCCAAAGGTTCTACTCTCCAAAATCTCTTTTCTTGGTGTCCAAGTCAAGCCCTAGAACCATGGTTAGGAAACCCTAATTATCTTTCCAAAAACATAATTTTCAATTTTCTATTTTGGCTTCAAACTTTAGGTTTCTAAATCTCATTTTCTATCCCAAAATCTAGGGTTTTTAAAACCTTCCTTTCTTATTCCATGCCAAATCATATCCTCCGTTTTAGGAAGCCAAATCCAATCTTCCCATTTAGAAAACTAGCATCCAATTCTCCATTTTTGGAAATAAAATCAAAATCATCTCTTTCTTAAAGACAAAATCCAATCTTTTGTTTTAGAAAATAGGAATCCAAATCTTTCCTAATCTAAATCTTCCCAAATCCAAACTTTTCCTAATTCCATACTTTTTCAAATTTCAACTTTCCAAATTTAAATTTTCAAATCTTTCTTAAACTCAAATCTTTCCTAATTTCAAGTATTTCTAAAATTCTAAACTTTCTAAATTTCAAACATTTCCAAATCCAAAACTTTCTAAATTCAAAACTTTCTTAAGTAAAAACTTTTTAAATTTGAAACTTTCTTAAGTTAAAACTTTCTAAATTCAAAACTTTTCAATTTCAAAACATTTCCTATTTTAAACTTTCCTAATTCGAAATCTTTTTTAAAATAAAACTTTCCTAAAATGGAACTTTCATATTTTGAAACTTTCCTAATTCGAACATTTCCTAAATCCAATCTTTTCCTAATCTTCCAAGTGTAACATTCGAGTTAAATCTTTTCTAAAACCCTTCCAAGTCAAGTCTAATCTTTCTTAAACCTCAAGTCTTTCCTAAGTTCCATCTTTCCTAACTCTAGGTTTCCTAAAACCAAGTTTTCCAAAACCAATCTTTTCAAATCTTCCAATCAAAGTTCAAATTTCCTAATCTTCTAATCCAAATTCCAACTCAATTTCTTTTTCCAATCAAAATATTCTATTTTCGATCAGACTCCTGTTCAAACTACAACTGACCTGATTCCCAACAAAAGAATACGTAGGCAACCTTCATGGGTGTGGTCACAATCTTTTTCAAGTTTCTATTTTCAAGTTTTTAATTCTATAATCTATTTCAAGTTTCTAATTCTAAAATTTATTTTTCAAATCTTCAATCTATTTCCAATTCTTCAATCCTTCTTTCAAGTTTCAAATCAAGTCTTTTCAAATCACAAATCTCTTTTCCAAGTCTATTTTTAAAGTTAAACTCTTTCCTTGCACTTACATATCATGCATTATTCTTTTAAATATTTTTTTCAAAAGTGGATAGTATTGGACATTTATTAATCAAAGACTCTAATTAGTGAACCTAGGGTGAATAGACATGTAGGTACCGCAAGGGCGAGGTAGAGTGATGGCTTAGTGTGTCTTCCCTACACGTAACCAACCTCCCAACCTAGATCATTGTTTTCAAAGACCAAATGGAGTTATTTTCAAAAAGGGCTTAAATTTTTTCAAAGGTTGCCATATAGCCTGTTTCTTAAAAACCCTCTCTTGAGGAAGTTTTCCAAAAACCCTAAGTGTGATCTTCAGATTATGCTTAGTCTTTAGGTGACCTAACTCACCTTAACAAAGTTAGGTAGCGACTCCAAATGTTTTTCAAAAACCCTTATTTAAATCAATTTTCAATTTAAATCTGGTCGCACTCGTCCTTCTAGGAGGATGAGTTCTAACGAGAGAGTACTGTATTTTTCTCACTTGTCTTTTTCAGGTGCAAAAAATCGGAGTGCGACAATATGGTTATTGCAGCTGCTATCCAAGTACCAAACATTTTGAGATTCAAGTTGAACATTCATGTAAGAAAATTATTGATCAGCCTCATCTTTAGTGAAATTAGTTTCCTCATTCTCCTTTTATCTTGATACCAACAATCTCTTTCAGAATGGTAAGGATTCTTGCATTTGTTGCATTTAAACCGACAATCTTTTGTCTCATGATTAGACTTTTTGCAAATGCGATAGTGAGAGGTAGGTGTCGCGCCCAGATTTTTCGCACTTGAGGAATACTCACACAAGCGGAAAAAATGCTGTACTCTCTCGTTAGAAC
Source organism: Euryodendron excelsum (assembly GCA_033060915.1). NCBI lineage: Eukaryota > Viridiplantae > Streptophyta > Magnoliopsida > Ericales > Pentaphylacaceae > Euryodendron > Euryodendron excelsum. Next base: position 40,566,896 of record CM065386.1, read on the forward strand.
TCACCCTCCTAGAAGAATGAGTGTGACTAGGTTTGAATGGAAAAATTAATTTGAATAAAGGGTTTTTAGAAAAAGTTTGGAGTAGCCACCTAACTTGATTAAGGTGAGTTAGGTCACCTAAAAACTGAGCATAATCCGAAAACTACACTTAGGGTTTTTGAAAACGATGTTGAAAATATCTCCTCAAGAGAGGGTTTTTAAGAAAACAGGTTGTTTGGCAACCTTTGGAAAACATTTAGCCCTTTTTTGAAAAATAACTCCTTTTTGGTCTATGAAAACAGTGATTCTAGGTTCAAAGGTTGGTTACGTGTAGGGAAGACGCACTAAGTCATCACCCTACCTCGCCCTTTCGATACCTACATATCAATCTACCCTAGATTCACCTATGAGAGTCTTCAACTAACCAATGTTCAATCCTATTCTCTTTGAAAAAGAAATTTTGAAAAGAAACTAACATGATGCATGGTATACAAGTGCAAGAAAAGAGAATTGATTTGGAAAACGATTTGAAAAGAAACTAACTTGATTTGATTTGAAAAGAAAGAGATAGAAGTTTGAATTTGGAAAAAAGATTTTGGGAATTGAAATTGAAGGTTGAAAATAGAAATAGATCATGGAATTGGAAACTTGAAGAAAATCTTAAGATTGGAGATTGAAAAGAAGTTGTAAAAATAGAAATTGAAACATGTTGTGGAATTTGAGATTTGAAAAATATTGTGGAATTTGATATTTGGAAAGTATGGAGGAATTTGAAATTTAAAAAAAGTTATGACTACACCTATGAGGGTTGCCTACGTATCCTTTTGGAGGAATCAGGTCAGTCGTAGTTCAGACAAGAGTCCGATTGAAAATAGAAGGTTGGATTGGAAGAAAGAGATTTTGATTGGAAAAAGGATTTGATTTGAACTTGGAATAGAGGATTGAAAATTGGAATTTAGAATTTTGGAATTGAAAAGATTGAATCTCGATTTGAAAAGATAGAATTTGGAAGAGAGATTTAGACTTAAGATGGAAGTTTAAGAAACCTAGACTTTAGGAAAGAGACTTAGGAAAGCCTCGACTTGGAAGGTTTAGGAGATTAGGAAAGACTGGATTTAGGAAATGTTTGAATTAGGAAAGGTTCAAGTTAGGAAAGAGTCATTTTAGGAAAGTTTTGGAATTAGGAAATTTTCGACTTAGGAAAGTTTCAACTTAGGAAAGTTTTGAATTTGGAAAGCTTAGAATTTTAGAAAGATTTTAAATTAGAAAAGATCTAGAAAAGGTTTGAATTAAGAAAGTTTTGAGTTTAGAAAGTTTAGGATTTAGAAAGTTTTAGAGTTTTAGTTTTAGAAAATCTTGAGATTAGGAAAGGTTTGAGTTTAGGAAAAGATTGTAAAGCATAGATTTGGAGAGTTAAGATTTGGAAAAGGGGTAGAATTAGGAAAGGATTGAATTAGGAAAGATTTGAAAGCTTAATGTTTAAGGAAATATTTGAACGTTTTAGGAAACCTAAGATTGGTAGAAGGTTAGGAAGGAGTTGAATTAGGAAAGATTTGAAGTTTGAAATTTAAGGAAAGATTTAAAGTTTAGGTTTTGGAAACTTATGGTTTAGAAAGGTAGGAAATTAGGAAGGAGTTGAATTAGAAAAGGTTTGGATTAGGGAGGGAGGGAGGGAATTTTTGTTTCTAAAAGAGAAGATTTGATTTGGTTTCCAAAAACGGAGGACGGGATCTAGTTTCCTAAACGGGGAGATTGGATTTGATTTCCTAAAGGGAAGATTAGACTTGACAAGGATTTGAAAAGGGGAAGTTTTAGAAACCCTAGATTTGAAAGGCTATAGTTTTGACGTAGAAAAAAGATTTTGAAAATGCGTATAGTTAGGATGTAGAAAACGAGAGATTTTGGAAACCTAGGTTTGGGGCGAAGTTTGAAAACCTTGTTTTTGGGAAGAAAATTAGGGTCTCCTAGTTGTGGGTTCTAGGGCTTGACTTGGGCATCAAGAAAAGGGATTTTTGGAAAATGTGTGTTTGGAAACGAGGATTTTTAGAAGGGAATCCTAGGGAAGAGTTTTTGGAAAGTGAATTTGAAGATAGAGTTTTTGGAAAGAGATTTTTTAAAAAGGAGTTTTTGAGAAGTGTGTTTTTGGAAACAAGTTTTTGGAAGGAAAATCCTAGAGGGGAGTTTCTAGAAGGAAGATTTTTGGAAAGAGAGTTTTTGGAAAGATTTTTGGAGATGGTTTTTCTAGGAAAGAGTCCTAAGGAACGTTTTTGGAAAGTGGACTTTGAAGAGAGCGTTTTGGAAAAGGGTTGAAAAAGGGAGCTTGGAAAAATAAATCTTTGAAGGGAGTTTTTGAAAACAATTTTGGAAAGAAAAGTTTTTGGAAAGTATGTTGAAAAAGAAAATTTTTAGGAAGAGATTTTTGAAGAGAGAGTTTTTTGGAAGGTGTAAAAACATCTCGCTTTTCTAAAGTAATTCTAACTATAAGAGGGCTAGACCCACTTTAGGAAAGCAGTTTTGAAAACAAGAAGAGTTGAAAATATGGACAATGAAAGTCACTTTAAATATAACACTTTCCTAAAGCAATCCTAGCCATAGAAAAGCTAGAATCACCCTAGGATTGTGATTTTAAAAACAAGTTTTTTTGAAAAGGGAATTTTGATGCAATTTTGAAAACAAGTTTAAAAACGATTTTGAATACAACTTTGAAAACTGTTTTTGGAAGATGCAAGATCATGATATGCACAATGCAATTTTTGGGGTCGTGAATATACAAGATTAAGGCTTCACCACATAATCAAGGGGGCTGGACCCACGTGGTCTCTGGTTAGCCTAAAGGAAAGCCCCCGACACGGTGACCCTCCGATAGTCTAATCCTACACATGGACCGGGAGTCCCCTTGTTTCAAGCATGCAAAGAAAGGGGGGGGGGGGGAAAGAGATGGGGGATTAAAATAGAGAAAACCCAAGTGGGTTAGGAGAGAGAAGAGAGAGGGGGAAGTGCGGAAATTTAAATGGAGAACCTACCTTGTATCTTGTTTATTTTACGCACCTTACTTTCTTCGGTCTTCGTGTTGATCTTCGTCTTCAATCTTCAAGAGCCGCCTTCAATCTTCAAACTTCAGATTGCAACTCTTCAAGTCTTTGAAGGAGGGTTAAAGGTTAGTGTATGAGTGTATGGGGGTGTGTACGAGTGTATAGGAGGCTAGGATTTAGCGTATGGTGGCTAGGGTTTGGAAAACCTAGGGAAGTTAAGGTTTAGGAGGTGCTCGAGCTCTGTATATCGAAATATAGAATTTTTAGATTGAATTTATGGGCCATTTTCACGCTGGAAGAGGCTCTGTATTTATAGAGGTTGGACAAACCTGGCGTCTGTTGCAATGGCGCCAGGCCAAACTTTACACTGGTGGCGCCAGCCATTTAGGAATTTTTAAGGTCGGCAAGCAAAGTATCTTTGACTAGATTTGGGCACCTGTACTAGTGACTACCATGTAATTTTTAGCCAGGCTTTACTAGGAGTGACTCCGGAAAGTCCGGGAATGATTTTAAGAGACCGGGAATGGCCCGGAAGGCTGGAAAGGAGCAGGAACACTTAAAATAGTGTCCTGGAGGTATTTGACTTGAAAAATTAAGATAAGATGTGTCGGAAGGGCTAACCGGGCCTTTAGGGGCAAAACGATCAATCGGGTCAAGAAGCTGCTGGGACAGACTCGGACTGTCCTAGAAGGAGACTTGGAATTTGAAAACATTATTGAGAATGTTCCCAAAGGTTTTCGGTTTGATTCCCAGAGCCGGTGTGGTCGGAAAAGGTGACCAGCCCACCAGGGACAAAACAGTCATTTTGTACCAGGTTTGCCGGAACTGGCTCAGAATGATCTGGAAAGTTAAGGAAAGATTGAGAATACTATAAGAAGTAATATCAGAGGATTACCGATTTGATACACAGAGCCAGTATGTTCAAAAAAGGAGACTGGCCCACCAGGGGCAAAACGGTCATTTTGTATGGGGTTTGCCGGAACTGACTCGGAATGAATTGAAAATATAGAGTGAAGTTGAGAATACTATAAGAAGCATTCTCGGGAAGTTACTAAAGGGGCCCTGATTGGAACCGTCTCAAGGAATGAATTGTCTCGAGAGAGGGATTGGAAAGGGGACTTACCGTCTTCGAAAAGACGTGCCTGAATTGGAACCGTCTTGAGGAATAAACTATCTCGAGAAAGGGATTGGAAAGGAGACTTACAGTCTTCGAAAATACGCGCCTGATTGGAACCGTCTCTTGGAATAAACTGTTTCGAGAGAGGGATTGGAAAGGGGACTTACCGTCTTTGAAAAGACGTGCCTGATTGGAACCGTCTCGAGGAATAAACTGTCTCGAGAGAGGGATTGGAATTGGAAAGGACAATGCCCCTACGGGCATTTTGGTCATTTTGCCTCTATTTGGGCCTGGTGGGCCCGCGAGGCGATGGACAAATGAGATTTGGACTTAGAAAATTGGTTTCGATTGGAATACGTACAATATTGACTTGAGTACAAGTCTGGACGGAGCGTAGACTGCCGAGTGATAAAAAATGGGGTGCTTACAGTAGGTACAGTTACCAGATTTTTGCTGCAAGTTTTCTATTCTTTCCTTTTTCATTTTCCATCTCTTTCATTTTGGTTGCACTGGCCTTTTCCCTTCTTTTGGAATGAACCCACTCTTTTCCAATGCTCCGGCTTAGTTGTCCTCTTGTTCAAGAAACTCATCTTGGACTAGAATGCTTGCTCCATAGGTTGATTTGATGTCCTATTTATTGTTTGCTCATGCACTTGGAGAGAACTCTTGAGTTCATGCATAGTATATGAAGCAAGATCTTTTGATTCTTCAATGGCTGCAATAACTTGATCGAACTTTGGAGGAATGTGAAGAACTTTTTGAACAATCTTCTTATCTTCAATGATCTTTCCATAGCTTCGAACTTGAGTAACAATTTCAGCAACTTTAGAGAGGAAACCTTGAATGCTCTCATTTTCCTTCATAGCCATATTATCAAATACCCTCCATAGAAATTGCAACTTGATGGAGATCACTTTATCATTTCCTTGGAACTCATTTTTCAAGACATCCCAAGCTTGTTTTACTTTTTTAGCACCAAACATTTGAGGATAGATTGACTTGCTCACCCCTTGTTGAATATACCTTAGTGCACTTGCATCTCTTTTGATATTTTTCCTATATTGCTTTTGTTGTGCTTCTGTCCATTTTGAAGAACTTTCAGTTGCAGGCGATTCAGGATATGTGTTCTCAACAACTTCCCAAAGTTCTTGATAGGCATGTCAATTAGGCCGGACTAGGCCGTGGCCCATTGGGCCCGGGCTAGACTTTGTAGGCTCTTACTAATTTTTGGGCAGGGCCAAATTAAAAATGCTAGGCCCAAGCCCAGCCCACAACCCTAAGAACGGGCTTGAGCTTGGGGCTTGGGCTTTTGGTATCGCTTGTTCATTTTTTTTTAATTTAGTTTTTTAAATTAGTAATTAATAAGTAGTAATCACTAATTGTTAAAACTAAATTAGAAAATTAGTCAACTTATGAAAATCATACAAACAAATATAAACGATAAAACTTATAAAGTATTGATTAATGTAAACTTAGATAAACTATTGGATATATAAGACATACATTTTTAATTAGTAATTGATAATCAATAATGATTAAACTAAATTAGAGACTAAGTTAGACTTATAAAGATTATACAAAAATATATAAATAATTAAACGATTAAACTTATAAAGTGTTGATTAATGCAAATCTATATAAACTATTAATTATATAAAAATATACTCTTACTTATAAATTTATAATTTGGATGGGCCTGGGATAGGGCTTTTTGGGCTGCTGGACTTAGGCCAGGCTTTTTGAGCCTGGCCGGGCTACCAAGGGTAAGGTCTAGGCCTGCCATAGGGGGCCGGGCTAGGCCTAGATCAGGCTCGGTTTGGGCTTTGGCTCTATGGGCTCGGGGGGGTCCATGGGCCTCTGGCCAAATTTACATCCCTAATTCTTGAGATATAAAAAGAGTCCTCATTTGACTGCCCCACTAGTCATAATGTTCGCCTTCGAAGATAGGCACTTGGTTTGGAGTATATGCAAACATGGTTGGAATTGAGTTTGCAGCCATTTGAACTGTAGTAGAGAGACTGGAAGAAAATGAGAAAGAAAGTTGGAAATGAAAGCTTTGATACCAAATTTGTTGGGGGGCAGCGGAAGAGTGAAATGATAAGGGTATAATAGAAATGAAATAAGCAAAAGTATATTTAAGTGCTGCAAAAAATTGTAGCTCAAGGGGTTCTTTTATGAATGAAACTTGTTACAAAGAGGATTACAAGTTTTAGGGCAGGGCACTACAATGCAACCCTAGATTTTGATAATGCATAAAACATAATGCTTTGCTTTGCACTGCTGCTATTGGTTCTTCTTTTGCAGGATATTTTCTGGTTAATGGATGATCTTTGGAATTCTCGGAAGGCTGAGATAACTTGCAATATATCATCAGCATATTATAGATGCTGCTACATTCTCTAGAAAATTCTGCTGAGTTGTACTTTGATGTTTCCATGAACATTGGGAGGTGAATAGGCACCTTGAGCTTCACAAAATTGACTGAAGTCTTCAAGACATTTTTTCCAGACTATTCTACTGAATTTATTCTAGAAACATTACAAATTAACTTTCAACATCAAGGTTCGGTAGCTCTACCACCACGACGAGCACGTTGCATTAACCCCATGGTGGCTAAAATGGAGTCGAAGCGAGAGACAAGCAATGGCACTATCTCCATCTCCACCTTCTTCCATGGCCATGAACGTCAACTCTCGTGGCGATGGAAATAACATTAAAAGAGACACCAAACCAGTGGAGGAGAACTTTGACTGTGAGACCCATGGCCACCACCATCTCCATTATGGCATGTCATACCCCTCATCTTCTCTCTCCAACTCTCACAGCTAGAGACCCACCAAATATAACCCATAAACAATAAAAGGAATGGGTCTTCAATGGGTTTGTGTTGTGTTCCTCATTTGTGAGTGAGCATTTGTTATTTTGCTTTGGTATCGGTTAGATCTTTGTTTGTCGATGGTATTGAACAATTTTATTTTATTTTATTTTATTTGTTTGGGATATCTCATTCCATATTCACTTCTATTTTTTTTTTTTTTTGTGTTTCTTACTTGGTATTTTTTCACTGCACCTAGACACGTACACACCTACATGCATGCCTGGGAAAAAAAAATACATATGTCTATGTATTTGTAAGTAGGTTTGATGTTAGGTTGTTATGCAGCTCCTGCTCTAGCCTCACCCATCAAATCTGCAAATAAAGGCTTGGTCTTTTGAAGCTTTCTAATTGATTTTCTTTACGCTTTTATTTGTTAGTAAATAACTTATTCTGGGTTTTAAATTTGCGTTTTGGGCCTTGTATGTGTAGTGAAGAGAGAAGCAAAAGATGGGATAAGGAAGCAATGGAGTGTGAAGAATTATAAGAGACATGTGACAGAGCAGGCTGTTGAGAAGCAAAAAACGAGATTTGACTACACATATTGAAGATCAACAAACAAAGATGAATTAGTAGTCCAGATGATAAAGCTTCTTCAGAATGTGAACAAGAACATAAGGTTTGACTAGCAGCCCCTTTTTAAGTGGTTCCACAACCTACTTATTATTACCTTTTGAAGTTCTTTTGATGAATTGTACATCTTAGTATTGCAATTTCTTTTTTTTTGTGCTATTCATGTGTTTGTAATACTACTTTAAATAGATGTATCATTTAAGACTTTGGTGGTAGTGATGTTTTCCTGACCAGACTAGAGACCCTCCCGAACGCCTGATCGTCCCCAACCAAAGCCTCACTGAAGCTCCCCTCAGCTCCTGGACAAACCAGACCTTCGGGCGTGCTTTCCACTCTACCCATCCTTCCTCTCACGTCGGTGGGGCCCAAAACTGACATTTGACACTGTAGCATGCACTCAAAGCGTGGGCGTGGAGTGTGCGAGGGACAACCACCCTACCCCTAACGCAACTCTGACACATGCCACAATGGAGTGGCGGAACGACCCTCTCAAGTACCTTGCCGCATATCTGACCCTCCAATGGAACACCACCATGTGGAAAGGTCACCAACCACACCCATGCATGCATACAAAGATAAATAACGGCCTTCTTCTCCAGGTACGCACAAGAGAGAAAACCCTAGCAAACTACACTTTGGAAAAACATTATTCTTCTGAATCTAACTTGAACATCGAAAGGCCTTTGGCAGGTACAACACCAGTTGCTTAGAACAAAATACCACCAATCAACAGGAGAGAGCTCGTCGAAGGCTTGGGAGCAAGACACCACGAGATTGCTGCATCATCAGCTGGCGCCGTCTGGAGAATGACTTTTCTCATGATTTTATATGGTCTTGACTAGGTTTGGGATTAACACTCACCCAAAAGGAAGCTCAATGGGGGATTCAAGTGCAGAAAAGATAGCAGCCCTCGAGAACACTGTGGCTAACATGATGGCTAGCATGCAACAGTTGGTCCGCTAGAATGCAGAGTTGCTCCAATGAGCTCCAGCTCTACCTAGAGGGATTGCCAACTGCACCACCGGCGGTGGAACAGTAGGATCAGGAGGTTGATGGGGAGCCATCCATTCCCCCCAACGACAACGGAAATGGGAACGGGAACGAAGGACAAGTTGAGGACCCACTCCTACATTGTGAACCCCACATCGAAGAAGCATAAACAAGCCATGCAATCCAATCGAAAATGGAGATGGTAGGCGATAAACCGAAAAGCACTAATACTTGGGATGAACAACTGAGGGCCATGCAGGCCTAGATGACAGGAGTCTTGGCTACTACGGAGGCGAAGGCTCTGAACACGGTGGATGAGCTCATCGGTAGAACAGCTTCACCATTCACCCAGAAGGTGATGGACTACCTACTTCTCTTAAAGTTCAAAATGCCAATTGTGGACGCATTCGACGGCTCCAAAGACCTGGTGGACCACTTGGAAACATTCAGGGCACTCATGCAACTACAAGCAATGCCGGACGAGATCATGTGTAGAGCTTTCCCCGTCACGTTGAAAGGTTCTGCATGAACATGGTTCAACAAAATCAAGCTGACAAAGGTCTCCACCTTTACCAAACTCAGCAAACTCTTCATGAGCTATTATATCGGGGTGCAGAGGTAAAGAAGGCCAGTTGCGCATTTGTTGACCATGAGGTAGAAAAAAGAGGAGACCCTGCTAGAATACGTAGGGAGGTTCCATCAGGAGACTTTGGCAGTGGACAATGTGGACAACAAAGTGGCTATCATGGCATTCATGAGAGGCATTAAAACTGGAAAACTCCTTTTCTCATTGTCAAAAAGGCCACCCCAGGACATGGCTGAGTTGATGCTTTGAGCTCAGAAGCATATGAATGCAGAGGATGCAATGAGCGCTAGGCGAGAAAATGACAGAGGGAGCAGCTTGCGCGCAGATAAGTAGAAGTCGAGCGGTACCTCAATGAGGAGAAGGAAATAAAGATGAACCGGAGCAGCAACCGGTCACAACACCGGGTAGAAGATAGATGCAAGCACTATCGCAAGCTAGACCGGACATTCACCCCCCTTACGATGAAGTTGAAGGATGTCCTGAAGGAGATAAGGGACGATCCGGCACTGAAATAGCCAAAGCATCTAAAGACACCCTCGAGCATGCAGAACAGAAAGAGGTATTGCCGATTCCACTACGACCACATCCATGACACGGTAGATTGCATCGACTTGAAGCAACAGATCGAAATCTAATCAAGCAAGGTAGATTGGGCCGATACGTCGAAGGTTGAGATCGAGAGCGGGCAGATTGACGTAGCCCGGCATGAGCCCAAACTAACAACTAGCCTATCGGAGAAATAAGGGTTATAGCCGATGGGTTCGCAGAAGGAGGGGAGTCCTCTTCGGCATGAAAGAAACATGTTCAGGAGATTCGAACCCGAGCCAGAAGTAATGCAAGTCAGAGCGCCCAGCAAGAAGACAAAGACGAAAGGCCCGTGATCACTTTCACAAAGGAAGATGTCGTTGAGCTGCCTCAACCACACGACGACCCTTTGGTCATCTCCTTGATCATCTCCAATTTCAAAACCTGGAGAGTCTTGAACGATAGTGGGAGTTCATCGAACATTCTATTCTAGGGGGCCTTGGAGAAGATGCGGATCGGTAAGGACAAGTTAGAGCCAGTCAACTCTCCTCTGGTCAGTTTTACCAAGGACCGGGTAGTTCCCCTCGGGTCTATTGTCTTACTGGTGACCCTAGGGGAGGAACCATATCGGGTAATGAAGATGACCCACTTCTTGGTGGTAGGCTATTCGTCGGTCTACAACGCCATTATTGGACGAATGGTGCCAAACAAGTTCAAAGTCGGCACGTCCACCTACCACCTCAGGATTAAGTTCCCGCTCGAGAATGGGGTCGGGTGCGCAATGGGCGACCAGAAAGAGGCCCAAAAATACTACATGGCTTCCCTGAAAGGGGAGGCTAGCAAAGAAACCCTGATCATCGAAGAGCTCGAGCTAAGGGACGAAGAGGAAATTAGAAGAGGCGAGCCGGCAAAGGAGCTTGAAGACATTCCTGTCGAGACACAAGGGCAGAACAGGACAGTAAAGATCGGAGCTGCAACACCTATGAAGTTGAAGAAGGGGTTACGGCGACTCCTTAAGGAAAATACTAATGTGTTCGCCTGGTCTCATGAGGATATGCTCGGTATTGATACAAGAGTAGTAGTTTACTACTTGAACATAGATCTCGAGGCCAGGCCAGTTAAATAGAAACGGAGAAACTTTGCGCCTGAACGAAACGATGCAATGGCTGAAGAAGCCGAGAAGCTGGTTCAAGCGAAGTTCATTAGGGAAGTGCAATACCCCACTTGGCTCTCCAATATCGTCATGGTGAAGAAGTCTAATAGAAAGTGGAGCATGTGCATTGACTTCATTGACCTAAACAAAGCATGCCCAGAGGATAGTTTCCCTCTGCCCACAATCGACCTCCTTGTCAACTCTACGGGTGGGTATGAAATGATAACCTTCATGGATGCTTTTTCAGGATACTACCAGATCCGGATGGCCGAGCGCGACTAGGAGCATATGGCCTTCATCATCGACCGAGGGCTCTATTGTTACAACGTAATGCCATTCAGACTAAAGAATGTGAGGGTAACGTATCAACGCCTGGTCAACCTCATGTTCAAATCACAAATCGGGCACAATGTGGAAGTGTAAGTGAATGACATGTTGGTAAAAGCAACAAGGCCATCAGCCACCTGTAAGACCTCGAGGAGACGTTCTAAACATTGCACAAGTACCAGATGAAGCTCTTGGGATTTATGGTCTCGCACTGGGGGATTGAGGCGAACCTAGAAAAGATCCAAGCCATCATGGATATGCAACCACCCCGGATGACCAAGGATGTTCAAAGGCTGGCAGGGCGTGTGGCAGCTCTGAACAGGTTTATTTCCAGATCCACTGATAAGTGCTTGCCTTTCTTCAAGATCCTACACAAGGCATTTGAGTGGACCAAAGAATGTGCAGCGGCTTTTAACCAACTCAAGCAATACCTGAGCTTGGTCCCGCTGTTCAGTCGAACTATTCTAAGGGAGGAACTGTATTTGTATCTAGCAGTTTCGGCGATAGTGGTGAGCTTGGCTTTGGTTAGAGAAGAAGGAGGAATCCAGAAGCCAGTGTACTACACCATTCGGGCACTACATGGGGCAGAGTCAAGATAACCGAGAATGGTGCTCATGGCCCTAGCACTGATGACAGCGGTTTGGCTCTTGAGACCTTACTTCCAATCCCACACGATAGTGGTCCTTACAAACTAACCTTTGAAGAGCATTCTACATAAGCCAGAGATGCCGGGATGCTTGGTAAAGTGGTCAGTTGAGCTCAGCCAATTCGACATCCATTACTAACCACGACTGGCGATTAAAGGGTAGGTTATTGCAGATTTTATCGCAGAATTCACTAACCCACCCACTGCCACCCCCGATGATGACCTTATCGACAGCCATTGGGTCTTAAATGTTGATGGCTCCTCTACTGAAGATTCAAGTGGTGTTGGCGTGGTCCTTGTCACCCCTTACGATCACAAGATTGAATATGTTCTTCGCTTCACGTTCCTCACCAACAACAACGTTGCCAAATACGAAGCTCTTATTGTGGGACTCAGAATGGCTCAACGAATGGGGGCCAATCAGATAGTTGTGAGGAGTGACTCTCAATTGGTGGTGGAGCAAGTCCAAGGAGAGTATGAAGCTAGAGAGGATAACATGAAGCAATACTACCAAATGGATAAGGGTTTGGCTAGGAGGTTTGCAAAAATTTTGCTAGAACGTGTCCTAAGGCTCCAAAATGAAGAAGCAAACTGGCTGGCCAATATTGCCTCGCCTAATGAGCTAGACCCAAATGTCCCAATGAAGGTCCTTGATTCACTGAGCTTCCAGAGTTTGAAGGTCAACCAGACCGAACCCAATACATCATGGATGAGCTCGATCAAGAATTTCTTGCAAAACAGAGCCCTACCAAAGGATAATATTGAAGCAAGGTGGATACAGTACCGTTCAAGTAGGTACCTCATACAGAATAGGGTCCTCTGCAAGAGGGGGCACACCCTACCGTTGTTTCGCCGTGCCACGGAGGAAGAGGCAGAGCATGTGATGAGAGAAGTTTTTGAAGGGGTTTGGGGAAACCACCCAGGTGGTCAATCCCTCACCAAGAAGATCCTATGAACAGCCTATTATTCGCCCGCCATGGAAAAAGACGCCCAAGAATTTGTTAAGAAGTGCGATAAGTGCTAGCTGTTCGCCAACATCCCGAGGTTGCCCTCTCAGGAGTCGACCCCAATCCAGACCCCGTGGCTCTTTGCCCAATGGAGAATTAACATTATGGGACCGTTGTCACTGGGCAAGGGACAGAGGAAGTTTGCAGTGGTGGCCATCAATTATTTCACCAAGTGGGCAGAGGCAGAGGCAGAGGCACTACTAACAATCACCGAAGAGAAAATAAAGAAATTCTTGTGGCAGAATATTGTTTGCAGGTTTGGGATTCCCAGGATTGTCATTATGGATAATAGAAAACAGTTTGAAGGAAGTTAATTCAACCACTTATGCAGCGACCTAGGGATTAGTCATCATGCTTCATCCCCTAAGCATCCCCAAGCCAAAGGCCAGGTAGAAGTCACGAACAAGTCCCTTCTGAATATCATCAAGACCAAGTTGGAGAAAGCAAAGGGCTTGTGGGCGGATGAACTCCCTAACATCCTATGGGCCTACAGAACAACGGAGAGGGTATTTATGGGGCAAACAACGTTCTTCCTCACCTTCGACACTGAAGCGGTCATCCTAGTGGAGATCGGCCTCCCCAACTCGAGAACGATGCAGTACAACAATGAGACCGACAACAAGGCACTGAATGTGGAGCTAGATCTGTTGGAAGAACAGAGGCTACAGGCAGCTATGAGGGTAGCATCCTACTAACAGAGGATATGCTAGTACCACAACTCTAGAGTTCAACTGAAGGACTTCTCGACAGGGGATCTGGTTTTAAAAAGGGTCAACCAGTCTACAAATGATCCAAGGGATGGCAAGCTCAGACCTAATTGGGAACCCCACATGAGGTGATCAGCAACACCAGGAAAAGGACCTACAGATTGAAAAACCTGGGAGGCAAGGAGCTGCCACACCCATGGCACGCTGAGCACTTGAGGAAGTACTACTTGTGATAGGCTCCTAATTATAACTCGACAGATTATCAATAATAACAACTGTTCAACAATTGTCTACTCCCAGAAAATCGACAAGTCAAAGTCTGCTCACTTCACGTGACCGAGCAGAGCCAGACGGCCTTAATGACAATGGCATAGAAAGAAAATCTACTTGGTTCGCGTGACCGAGTAGAGCCAGACGACCTTAATGGCAATGGTATAGAAATCTACTCTGTTCACTTGACCGAGCAGAGCGAGACGACCTTAATGGAAATGGCATAGAAATCTACTCAATTCACGTGACCAAGCAGAGCCAGCCGACCTTAATGGCAATGGCATAGAAATCTGCTCGATTCACATGGCTGAGCAGAGCCAAACGACCTTAATGGCAATGGCATAGAACTTTGCTCAATTCACGTGACCAAGCAGAGCCATACGGCCTTAATAGCAATGGCATAGAAAGAATCTACTCGGTTTATGTGACCGAGCAGATCTAGACTACCTTAATGGCAATGTCAGAAAATCCGCTCGGCTCACGCAAACCGAGCATAAATTCAAACTATTCTACAATCATTCTACAAATTATCTAAAGCATTCAACAGATCTGAGCTAAAAAAAATATTTCCATTAATGATGAAGGGAGTACAAGGTAGAACGCTCCTTTTCAAAAAAAAAAAAAAAACAACAAACGTTATACACCAAGTGCCTTAAGCCTTGGGTTCTGCCTCGACCACCTTTTCTCTAGCTCCCTCGGCGACTTTCCTAGCCTCAGCAGCTTCTTGTGTAAGAACCCCAGCCTCATAAACTTGTTGGGCAGACTTCTTAGCCCTAGCAGTCCCCTCAGCCTCGATAGCCTTTTCGGCAGCCTGTTCCAACGCTTTCTTGAGCACCTCCTCCAGACTCTGGGGAATTCCCTCTTCCAGAGGATCGAGCCTTGCAAAGTCCAGCTCTAGGTAGGTCTCACACACCCTCTTCCTAACGAGCTCGAAGCCCTGGGTGAATGTGGTCTCTAGTAGGGCCCGGAAGTCATCCTCATCCTGGAACTCCTAAACTACCTCAATTCAGGCCTTGAGTAGCTTCTCTGGAAAGGCGGCAGACTCCCTCTCTAGCTCCTCCCTCTGAGCCTGCTCAGTAATGAATTCCAACAGAAGCTTGTTGGCTTGTCTACTTAGCCTCTCGCTCTCCTCGTATGTGGACTTGAGCTCTGCGATTGTGGCGTCCCATTCAGCCCGAGCAGTAGTAGTGTCCTCTTTCAAATAACGGACTTTGTTAGCGAGGGCACTACAAGTCTACTTCTCCGCGTGTAGGGCCTTCTTCGAATTGCCCAAACAATGGTCTAGGGCCATGATCTTGGTTAGAGAATAAAAAAAAAGAAGAAGAAGGCAAAACAGACACAAACAGAAGCAGAATAGAGTAAGGTAAACTGTAGAAGACTCACCTTGAAAAGATCATGATTCATGTCCTTGACCAAGTGAGAGTCTGGGTGCTTGTTCAGCCTCTGTATATCCATGGACTTTATCGCATCCCCAAATCTCTCCCAGGCTGTCTCCGCACTATCAACCACATTACTGGGAACTGAGGTAGCTGGATTGGCACGGGATTGGGGTTTTGCTGGGACGACCGTGCTGTGCCTCGGCTCGGTCGGTGGAGGAGGCTTTGTTACGGTAGCTGGAGTCGTGCCCTTCCCCTTCAGTGGGGATGCGTTCTTGGGTAGAAGGGCGACTTCCTTCTCTAGGTTTGCGGCTTCAGCCATTTTCTGGCACTTCGCCCCTGGGGCAGCTGGGTTGGCTGCGCTCTTCTTTGCTATGAAGCTGACGTCAAAGCTTATTGGGTCAAACCCAGGAGGTGGCTAACTGGCCCCGGCAGATGAATGGTCTGCAGAAAAAATAAGAGTCAAAGAAGGATTGGGCTACGAAGAGAACAATTCTACTCACTCCTCTCACGTTCAGTGGCCAAGGCCTCCCTGGTCGGCTTGGGGCCCAGGAGCTATTAAGAGAGCGCCTCGACTGTCACCAGGTTCTTGGTGTTACAGAACTCGTACTCCTAGACTTTCTCTATGCCCCTCTTCAGCTCGTCGGATAGAAGAGGCTTAAGCCGACCTGACATCTGTAAAATGCCTAAGTCAAAATGACCGACACTTTGAAAATAAGCAGGAAAGGGAAAGTTCGGTAAAGAGAGCATACGCTTCTTACTCGGATAACCCCATTGCCTGGGACCAGAGTAGAGAAGTCAGTCTCCCTTGGGTAGAACTCTCAGCCTTCTCCGCTAATGAAGAAGAACCGATCTTTCCAATTCTTATGCGATGATAGAAGCTCACTGATTAGATCAAACCCTGGCGACCTACCCGCGAAGTACCAGTACCCCTTTCCCCTCTCGACCGGCCTATAGCAATACAAAAACTCCTCGACCGTAATGTCCCTTCTGTTAACGATCTACCAGAGGATTATGCAACCCACCATGATCCTCCACACATTCGGCTGAAGCTGCCTGAGAGAAAGGCGTAGCCTCCGCAAAATCTCCCTGATGGGCTGAGAAAACGGCATGCGAAGATAGCCGGCTAGTGTGCCCTCGAACACGGTGATCTTGCCCTCCTTGGCAGAGCACGCCCAGTTCCTAGGATTGGGGTACACATCACCCCTCTTAGGATTTGGTATCCCCTCCATAAGGCGATGATTTTCTCCTTATCTAGAATGGAGGTGATCCCCACAGCCTCATACTCGGGACGCTCCTCCCCTCCCTCTTCCTGCTCGGCCTCCCTAGGTCGAGCAACTGCCTCAATCGGCTGGTCCCTTTCTCCCCCAACACGAGAATGAGCGGCCCCAACCTCCTCTTGCTCCAAAACTTCTAGAGACACCCTGGAGTTCCCAACGGAGGCTTCCTCCCGGGTCTCACGTTTCACAACCCTTAACTCATTCGAATCGGTCTCCTTAGAGTCTGAACTAACATGCTCTGGGTTTGCCATTATACCCAAAGGCTTGTCGTTCCTAATCCTACCAAACACTGATTTGAATAACTCACACACGCCCTTAAGAGTGGACTCTAAGAACTCTGGCTTATCGATAAACTACAAAAGGTTGGGAATTTGACCCCTTCCTTCGAATACCCAAATGCAACGCGTTGCCAACCAGTACATACAACTGGGAACTAGGACTTACCGTGACATAAAATGCCGGCAATGAGTTTAGAGGACAATTGGTGATGCATCGTAGAAGACTTGTACCCTATTAACCAGCTAGAGATGACTGAGACAGAGGACGGCGATGAAAGTTCGTTTCTCTTCTTCTCTCTTTGTTGTGTAGGAAATTCGACTAAGGCAAGTGAAGAGGTAAAAGGGAAAACCGCCTTACAAAACTCCCCCCAAGTCTTTGAAATCAACGGCCCAGATGGCCTGCGGTGATTAGACATCAATGGCCGAGATTTGACATATCTTTTCGAATTCCAACCGCCAACCCGCAGTTGCTGCGTGGCGGTACATGAAGCGATGCGATATCTATAGCCATCATTGCGCCGGCCTTACCATAAATACGCTTTGAATTTCGTGAGTGGGTTGACTAATGGAATTCCCCTAGCCCCGAACAGATGGACAGATGAATTGGGGGCATCTGGTAGTGACATTTTCTTGACCAGACTAGAGACCCTCCTGAATGCTTGATCGTCCTCAACCAGAGCCTCACCAAAGCTCCCCTCGGCTCCTGAACAAACCAGACCTTCGGGCGTGCTTTCCACGGTGCCCATCCTTCCTATCACATCAATGGGATCCACAACTGACACCTGACACTATAGCATGCACTCAAAGCGTGGGTGTGGAACAACCACCCTACCCCTGATGCAGCTTTGACACACGCCATAATGGAGTGGGGGAATGACCATCTCAAGTATCTTGCCACAGATCTGACCCTCCAATAGAATATTGCCATGTGAAAAGGTTGCCAACCACTCCCATGCATGCATATAAAGGGAACAACGACCTTCTTCTCTAGGTACGCACAAGGGAGAAAATCCTAGCAAACTACACTTTGGAAAAACATTATTCTCCTGAATCTAACTTGAATATCGAAGGGCCTTTGGCAAGCACCACACCGGTGTGCTTAGAACAGGAGACCACCAATCAACGGGAGAGAGCTCGTCGAAGGCCTGGAGCCAAGACACCACGAGATTGCTGCATCATCATTTGGCACTTTGAATTGTCAAGGAAAAATGAAGCGGAAGCCAAAGCAAGAAGAAAACCCTATTCCGTTGTTTGCCTCCTACTTTAAAAATGTTCAATTAAAAAGAATTTGTGAAAATAGTAGAAATATTTAAAAGGAATTATTTTCAACACTTTCACCATGGTTTACCTCATATGTTTTCCACTATAACCAAATAAGGAACAATGATCTCAAATGCATTTTCTTTTGCTCTTCCCTCAAATTACCTTAGCCAAGCAGGACATAAATTTGAAATTTTGAAGTGGTTCGGCCTTCAAAAATAAGTTTATAGTGTTAATATTTTTAAATTTTATTGGGAGTGCTATAGGCATGAGTTATTCCTAGTTTTTTTATTAAGGCTCCTCGCTTGTAAGCAATTTGGTTACACAAAGGACAATATGTCATATCCTCCCACTAGACAAAGTTAAAGAAGCACATGCTTATGTACTTTTTAAAAGTATTAGTATTTATATATAGATATATATATATATAAATAAGACAAATTACAATAACCTCCTTTGAGATTTGTTAAAAACTAAGACAGGCCCTCCACGTTCAAGAAATTACACTAACCTCCTTTGTCAAAGTTTGTTAGCCACGAGGCTAACGGGAATAGTAAAATTACAGTTTTACTAAAATTTTCCAACCACGTGTCTCCTCTCCATTATACATCTTTTGTTTTGGTCAAAGTCAAGAACATTTCTCTTGTCTCACTGCCCTTTCCCCCCCGTCTCTCTCTCTCTCTCTCTCTCTCTCTCTCTCTCTCTCTTTCTTATTTGCTAAAAAAAAACCAGAGATTTCTCTTCCTCCCATGGGCCACCATGGCTGAACCTAAGCTCTCCTTTTCCACATCTCTCTTTCTTAGTTTCCGTCACTTACATCCACAACAGCTTCCTTCCTCCCCTCACCCAAAACACCTCTTTCATGGCCAGCCATCTCCACCTTAATAAACTTCTCTCTTTAGCAAAACTAACATAGGAGACCCACTCCCTCTCTGGAACATCATCTTTCCTTTATTATTGGTCATCTTCCCCAACCTCCATTCCATTTTTTTTATTCCCACTACTGCATGTATACAATAGCTATATACACATACATACATCTATGTGTTCATACGCGATATGGAACACACACAAATCAGGGCAAGCGACAAGTAGGGATTTGAATAACAAATTTCTCAAAATCCAATTGAAGAACATCCAAATCAAAAATAGTAAGGGCAAATTATAGTGACCACTATCTCTATTTCCACCGAAGACGTCCAATTTTCTATCAATTCCCATAAATTCCATTTCCAATTTCCCCTAGAGTCATAAATTTGTAGCAAATCTCTTTCACAAAGAGAGAGATTCGCTTCATGGAGTTCATAGGAAAGTGAGGTGGTAAAGGAATCCATTAACACCACTGCATCTCCATCACTCCATAGGTCGCTAGAACCAGACCCACCCGATTTGATTAGATTTGATCTTAGGCGCTGCTCTTCCCCAGTTGTTTTGTTCTATTCTTGAAGGCTTGGTCATTCTTCAATTTATGCTGATTTGATTGTGTGTCTTTGCTAAGAGAGAGAGAGAGAGAGAGAGAGAGAGAGAGAGAGAGAGAGAGAGAGAGAGAGAGAGAGAGAGAGAGAGAGAGAGAGAGAGAGAAAGAGGGTAATTGATCTAAGTAGACCATTTTTTCTTCTTTGTTTCAAACTTGGGTGCTGTTTAAACTTAATTCAGCAACTCATGTTCATAACTTTTTCAAAAATCATTTTTAGTGAAAATGCTATTAGAAAAAAGAACGTTTTATTTGTATTATACACCGTATATCAGAAAAAGCATAAAACGCTAATACAAAAAGCGTTTTCTCTGAAAACACTTTTTGTACTAGTGTTTTATGAAAACCATAAATCTCTCCCTCTCACTCTCACTCTCGCTTTCCCTCTGAAAAACGCAAATCTCTAAAAGTTTTTCTGCCTCTTGTGATCGTTCTCGCTCCCCCTCTGTCTCCCCCTGACAATCTCACTCCCCAGAAGTATCACCTACTCTCTGCCACCATTTTGTCAGAGGTCTACCTCTCTCTCGCAGTAGCTCACTCATCATTAAAGCTTACATTGGAGCCTAGGGCTTTGTTTGGGCTTGTTTGGAAGAAATTGAAAAGGTAAGTACGAATTGCCTTGTTACTTTGTTGTAGAATCTGAATATAGTATTTGTAGCATGTTCGATAATATAACTTTTGGCTATAGTGCTTAAACCATTCTTTAACAAAATATTGGATCAAGTTTCTGGTTTGGAATGTTCACTGTGAATGGGATCGTACCATTCTTGTGGTTTGGAAAGATGGTTCAAAGTCATTGAATGTTGACATAGGATCTCAAGATTGACTCGATCACTTGTTGTTTTCCAGTATGAGTGATATGCTAGATACAAGATAAAAAAAAAAATTGAAAAATCATGACAATTTTCTAAAAAAAGTGTTGACAACACAATGGAGATAACACCTTCAATCTAGAATTAGTATTAAAAAATAAAAGCAACATAATGAACTTGTAGTAATTTTACACATAGAACTTGCATTCGTCCATATTTCTTTAACTACATCTGCACAGTGCATACATGACACATTTTTTTTTTAAAGCAACTGAAGTAACTCAATTTTTGTATAATAGAATTTCGTTATTTTATCTAAAATATATAAATAAAAAGTTAAGATTCAATTAAAAATGCTAGTATATGTAGATGTAGATGTCAAGAAAATTATAGTACTAATTAACTTTGGAGTTTTATAATGTTTGCATATCAAGGCTGAAAATCCATAGGCACAAGCAAGCTCAATTCTTGAAGGATGAGTGATTAGAGATACTAAAAGATAGAAAATGAACCCATTAAAGAATTAACAAGTCCAAGAAAGAATAATTCTTTAATTAAGAAAGATATCATCTTGTTCTGATTAGGCTGCACTTTTCTAGCTGGTCCTTTCATATGATCTTGGCTAAGCTTTTCTAGAATGTGTAAGCACAAAATAGCTTTTCATGTTGGGTCTATAAGGTTAAAGAAGTAGAAGAATACTGAGGCAACCATAAATCTTAATACATTAACCCTCAGGTGTAATATTATCCGTGCATGATTCTTGTTTTGTGAATTACTCAATGATTTTACTGTGCATTCACATGACTTAATTTTTAAAACATGTGATTTAATTAGTTTGTATATATATGACTTTATATAAGTTGTGTTTCATAGGCAGAGCTAAGTAATGACAACAATGGTTATGTTTTATTAGGGGGAAAGATAATACATGATCGTCGAGAAGGTGTATCCTACTATATAGATGCTAGTGCATGTTATGATGTTGAATTAGGAACCTTAGTTGTTGTGTTACGTGACACGATCATGCCAATAATGGCTGAGTACTGAGAACATGTGACTATAAAGTTCATATGTAGATACCCGTATAGACGAAATGGAGATGTCATGATATATAAGAACTTGCCAATCAATGACGATAGGACATTACAAAATGTCTTAAATATCCCTTCGAGATATCCTGACCTCTAGTGTGTTGAAATAGATGTTGTGAAGGAGGTGGGTAGCACAATGAACACCAATGGCAGTCATGCGGATATGACTTAGGCAGATGTCTTGACCTACGGTGAACTATTGTCAGGGAGAGGAGATGTATCGGCACCAGGATCATTTACTCAAATGCTTTCACTTGGCCAGCGTAGCCAAAGCACAATAGTAGATGAAGTGCTCGGGCAACGAATGTGTAGCCTCTTTAACCCAATTGAAGATTTCGCACATGGCCTTAGTAATTTTGAATAGTTTCATGACTCTCACAGTCCACCAACACCTCACCCACAATATGCTTTAGGCCAAGGTGTGTGTATAAAAGCGGGAGGTCCCAGTGGAAGTGTGAATCCTATGGAATGCCTAGTTAACTTAGATGAGATTGGGACATGAGTAGATGAAGATGAGAATATTGTTTAGTTCGACAATTTAGATGAAGATATTGATGTTTTAATGAGAAATGAACCAAATGATGAGTCTGATCATGATTGACACGAAGAATCGAACCTTGGTGAAGCTTTACATGACACTCTGGATATGCCCTTCTTTACAAACTTGATTGGAGCAGCTAATGTCGTAGGTGGTCGAGACTTATATGATCACAGTCCAACATGGTCAGATACTAATTTGGAATTTGCAAAAGGGATGGTTTTTAAAGATAAGGATGCGGTGATCCGCGCATGTAACTAGTATCACGTGAAGAAAAAAAACCATTATCATGTTGTGAAAACAAATAAAAAGGTTTGGAGCACCAGGTGCAGTCACGATTGCCCTTGGAAACTACGTGCATGTTTGAAGAACAAGCATAGTTTCTTTAAGAATACCCTGGGCCTCATACATGTTTACATTGGATGGAGAGTTTAGATGACCGCAATCTTAATTCGACATTCATTGCACACTTAATTAAGACACAAGTTGCTGTAAGTTGCTTTCAGTTTCAAATTTAAAGTAAGAAGTGTTGATATTATTTGTTCATACCCTTCCTTGGTAAAGTTGAAGTGTTTATTTGTTGTGGTGTATAGGAAGAACTTGGTTGAAGAATAGCATCCATAATCGAGAATGTTAAAAATAATCCGGTCTCACAATTTCATACAAGAAAGCATGGCTTGAAAGAACAAAGGTTACTGTGATGATTTTTGGAGATTGGGATGCATCATATGAAAAGTGGCCAAGGTACATGAGAACGTTGGAGTTCAAAAACCCAGGCAAGACTGTGATTTTAGAAACATTGGACTTGAGTACGCTGGGCACTAGGGCTCTAGACATAATATTTTAGGTATTTTGGCCATGTATTGAAAGCTTCAAGCACTGTCCACCAGTCATAGGAATCAATAATACTTTTCTTTATGACAAATATACAGGAGTTTTGTTGATTGTCATGGCAAGAACTGTTATGAAGAACATTTTTCCCTTAGCTTTTGCATTAGTTGAATCAGAAAACTATCGTAATTGGTCATGGTTTATCAACAATGTCATGCATTTGATTATGCCAGGACATGAGGGTGTCACATTAATTTCTGATTGGCATGCAACCATATTGAGTGCCGTCAAATATGATTGGGAAACACCACGACAAGGGCAACTAGCTGGATTTCATAGATATTGCCTTAGGCACTTTAAAAGTAATTACCATAAAAATTTCGATAATGTTAAAGTTAAGGATCTCATATAGCAAGCTGGGACTGCCCATCAAGTGCGCAAGTTTGACGAGGTAATGGATGAAATTAAAAATTTAAGAACGAAGTCAACATCGGCGGTATGGGTGTATCATGCTTTGTGCTATGAGGACCTAACAAAGTAGACATTGGCACATGATGAAGGTTATGGGTGGGGAGTTGCAACCACCAATGATTCAAAGTCCTATAATAATGTCCTTCAAGGTACACGAAACTTGCCCATAACTTCATGTGTTTAGGTTTTCTTCTACCATCTAGTGGCCACTTTCAATCATAATCGAATACAAATTCAACATGCTTTAACTAGGGGGTTGAGGTACACATCCAAAGTGCAAGCTAAGAGAGAAGAGTACCAAGCTCGATCGGCGGGGCATCGCGTAACTATCTATAATTGGTAATGATATAAGATTTTTTTTAAGTGTATGTACTTATTTTGATTAGTAATAGATTTTATAATTCTCAATATCTAATAAAACCACCATGTTATTATATTCCAATTTTAGGGCATCGGGTTCCACCGAGGTTGTTACAAGTGCAGCAAGCATGAAAGGAAACCACAAACTTGCCGTGTATTTGAATCCTCCATCATGTGACTACAAAAATGGGTGATCTATTATTATCCTTGCTCGTACATGCTGGCTATGGTCGTGAAGTTGGGCAGACAACTATGGCACTTAATTGATCCCAAGTATAGCATGGACGTTTACGCTCCCGTGTACAAAGCATCGTTTGAACCGATAGTGCATGAGTATTATTGGGCTACATATGATGGTCCTAAGATCATTCCCGATCCAAGCCATCGACAAGAGCCCACATCCAGCTGTCTAAGTACAAAACGAATCCACAATAAGATAGACATCTCCAGAAAATGTCAAATTAATCATTGCAGTATTTGTAATGAAGAAGGGCATAAGAGGCATAAATGTCCAAATCGGACTGGCTGAGTTATGTATTGGAGGGTAGGTACTTAGGCATGTAATGATGGTTTATTTGTATTTCTATTTCAGATAATGGTTAGATGTACTTATATTTCAACTTACTAAATATGAATTTATTTGTATGTATTTATGTGGCTTGGTTGTGATATTAGTGGGTAATCACATCATTCATAGGTGATACCATTCACATGCATAGAATAGTCATATCAATTAGTATCATTCACAGCATTTCGTCACATTAATTAGTACCCTTCACAGTCTTTCGTCACATCAATTAATAGCCTTTACAGCCTTTGCTTACATCATCAGAGAATAGCAATAGCCTTTTCTCAAATCGTTCACGAGTTTTACTTAGTAGACATGAGAACTTTGCAAAGAATAATAACATCATCCTTCACATTCATGGAGTTGTCACATCATGCACATGGCCTACAGAGAGTAGTCACACTGTTCACAGCCTTTTGTTAACTTTCATAGCCTTTACTAAAAGGCTGCACCTGCATAGGGTAGTCACATCCTTCAGAAGCTATATTTAGCAGCATGCACATGCTTGCCAGCCTTTACTCAGCTATCACAAGACATTGTTGCTTTGTTCGAATACCATCTTCCTTCACATGTGCATGGTACCATCAATTGGCATCCAAAGCGAACTCAAAATCAATGTCATTTACAAATCACGAGATGACGTGGTTCATAGGTAACAATGTCATCTGACACTATATAAGGATTGGTCCTAGTTTTTTTTATAATACTATTGTGTGGCACTCAAACACAAATTACACAATCAGTGATATTTTTGATGCAATAGGTTGGCATTGGGTTGGGTATGACAAGTGAGAGTATCATTTGGACCCTAATAAATGCTACTCATGTAAGATTGTCAACATAATGTACAATGAGTACCAATATTGTATTAAGGAGGCCGACGTCTTGGTAGATATTTGCCGAGGTGTGAATATTCCAATTCCCTATCGTAGAGCCATGAATATGCCGATTAATACTCCTCAGTTGTTACAAATGGCGTTGCACCGTTTCCATGAAAAAGTTAATATGATGACACAGCGTCATCAACGATGGTCATTTCTTCAGTATCCAAATGAGAAAAAGGAATATGGATTTATGGATGAATAAAAAATGTATATGCAAGAAAGTAATTATGAGAAATATCAGTCAGACATCGAGATGTCAGATGAAGATAATGTTTAACACAATACGTTTGCATTATGGTAGTGGTGGATATGTTTGTATTTGCATTTCATATTATCAGTTTTTTTGTAACCATCTTAGGAATTGCTTATGTTTCCAAGTGTATGTGTGTACTTCGTATTGAATTTTGATGCAATAAGTGATAATAATATGACCATCTTCAAAAACTTCATATGAAAGTTTAATAAAATGTCTTATAATATTATGGTCACCGTCTCATTACTAAATTCATTGTTACAAATGGAAAGAGTAGACACATACATGTTATATAACATAGTGGTGGCCAACTTAACTCTCAATCCTCATCTAACATATCGTAGTCCAATAGGTATTTTTCATTGTTTAGAGCATTGTTGTGCTCTTCAATTATCAGCTCTCTCTGGCTAACCTCTGCCATTTCAGTAGCAAGTTAGAGCATGAAGTATTAACATCGCCGTATAAGCATTCTGTTGCTCTCACTTTTTATTCTTGTCACTGCTTCTTCATACTCCTGCATATTCCTCCACGGCATTGTTTGAGACCTATGATGAGGGATTCTTAACCCCAAGTTTTGTAGATTAGTGATTAGTTGCCTTTGCTCCTCAACCCTAACCACCCACTCTTGGTGTAGACTAGCATAGTAGTCTTTAGGACTTGAGTATTTTTCTCTCCAGTATTGATCGCGGTATGGAGGCAACAACGACACTCGAGGATGTTGGTGACTGGCCAAACTCGATAGTCCTATATTTGCCATTGTCTATAGCAAATGAGATAATAAAGCTACAAATGTTTTATGCACTCAATGTACCCTAGTAGCTATCATTTATAGAAGAAGTACACTTGAGTACTCATATATTTACACATTTGTTGTATTACTACTTTGCTTTATGTTGTGTAGTCACATCGTATGTTACAATGAGATTGCTTTATCATACTTTACATTGTCATGCACGTATGGATGTAGTTACTTTATTGCACTATATAATAAAAATATATTAATATGTACTACTACATGTGACATTGCAAGACCTATGGATGTAGGTTTGCCAAGGCCCATTGACGGCACCGTGCTGATGTTATAGGCCCACCATCGATCCATCTGGATATGGGAACATGGGGTATGTATAATTACACCTAAGTGTTTTGCATTACGTATTAGGGGCAGATTTTTATGGTGTATATTGACTTGATCCTATCTGTTTAGACCACCTGTTGATTACTATATTGGTAGAGCATTGGCGACCGGAGATTATATATTCCATCTACCTGTCGGGGAGGCCGGCATCACGTTACAGGATGTTTCCATCTTGTTGGCACTACTTGTCCACGGGGCGCTTATTATAGGTGCACAAATGCATTCTACAGTACATGAATGCCAGGAGATTTGTTTATAGGTATTCGGTGTTACACCACCTATAGAGGAGATTGACAATGGCCGTCTGAGGATGGCATGGCTCCATCACACATCCCAGGTCCTCCCACAAGAGGCAAATGAGGTTACTGTACAGCAGCACGCACGTACCTATATATTACGACTGCTTGGGGGTATACTGCTTACAGATTACTATCAGACTATGGTTAGGCTTGCATACCTCCCATTTTTACTCGACTTGGATACTGCAGGGGCATATAGTTAGGGTAGTGCAGTTTTAGCTATACTTTACAGGAGCATGTGCCAGGCGGCGAAGAGTGGCGTGAAGCAGATTGCAAGAGCACTAGTTTTATTACGGGTAGAATAGATGGTTCATTTTATGTTTCTTAACAATGCTTGTCTTTTATTATAATTTATTCATAGCGCGGTTGGTGCACCCATTTTGTACAGATATGGGCATGCGAGCGATTCCCATGCATGGGCCCGCATCACGTGGATGATCCTACTGCTAGGCAGTAACCATTAGTTATAGGGGGGTGTGGTTCCCCAGTAGACCATGGGGAGCTGGGTATGACAGCCTTTTCGTTAACACCTCTATATATTTATAATTAAAATTTTTTTGATATTATAGTGAACATTTATGTCAAATGTAGATCGAGATATCACACAGCCATTACTTTCACCCATGTGGTTCGCGTCTACAGAAATCAGCTGGACCACTTAAGACCTGACAAGGTATGTATACAATTTCGAATTTTATAATTCATATTACTTAATTATGTCGTCGTTGCTTATTAATGGGTACTATCAATGTAAACTATGTAGTTCTTCTGGAAGCCATACGATGCTATCATGCATACACTTCCTGATTATTGCCGGGTTGCGAGTGATATATGGGTGACTCGATCCCATTTACTGTGCTTCGAGATTGTTGAGTGGCATCTATCGGATCGAGTCTACCGATAGTTTGGATTCAGACAAGTTGTACCGGCGGATCATGATACCTCGCCTACATTACATGCTATTGACATGAGAGGAAGAATGCCTACTGGTTGGACCTAGTTCCATCAAGAGCACATCGAGCGATGGCAGCATAAGCGTGAGTATCTTGTAATTGGGGTGATTGATGTTGTAGCTATGCGTTATGACGATCCGTATATGGTATGGTACCACCGTATCATATGCCCACTAGTGGGCAATTCAATTCATTGGCCTATTAATGGATACTTTAAGGTTAGCTCTACGATCGAGATTGCGGTTAGTAATATGATAAATTATTTATATTTTGGCTGTGAACTTTGAATGTTTGAGCACCATAAAGACTTCAACTTATTTTGCAGACTCATTACATCGCAGCCATACATCAGCTCGTCGATCGTGCCATCTTTGTGTATGACAAGCTAAAGGCACTACAGGACATCTATATGGCTCGGGACATATATAGCAGGTCACTTCATGTAATACGTGAGTAACAGCGGATTGCACAGCCAGCAGTTCCAGCTCATCCCCCTCCCATGCCAGCACACTTCCGGGGATTATCCTCACAGTAGTTCCCGCAGTCTTTCGGTGCTACCCAGCCATCCTCAGCCTACATGACTCCGAAAATGCCAGCATATACATATCACACTGAGTCACACGATGTGCTCTCGTCATCAAATCCAAGTAGTTTTGGGGTTATATTGCATCGCACCACCCATCGCCGTATTACATCACTTGTTGAATACAACCAGGGGTCTTGGTTCTCGCCAGTAAGAGATGACGAGGACTTCAATAGATATGTCAACCCATTATTAGCATCTGGGCAGCAGATAGAGATGCCTTTCTCAACAGAGGGTCAAGTTTCACATACTATGTCAGACCATTCTACCCATCCATGTCCTCTACCACAGCTAGAGGGACCATCGCAGGTCACTGAGGTTAATAGTGCACATCAGATTCATCCAGTGGTGGCACCCCCTACCATTGATACTGAGAGTGTTTCACAGATCACACAAGCAGAGCCACAGCCACAACCACAGCCACAACCACAGCCATCCCCGTCGAGACTACGGACTATCGCACATGTCTTCGTCCATTAGCTGAGGCCTATGAGATAGAGAAGGCCACCCCCATGTGGTATAGGAGGCCATTTGTAGTACTTGAGATGCGAGATTATTTTTTCACACTCGAGAATTAGTTTAAGAAACTTGTTGGATATAATAGTGAATGACGAAAGTTTTTATTGTAAATAAATTTAGTTGTAGCATAATTAAAGTTTACATCATCTGAAATTATGGTTTTGTTCTATCTATGTCCATTTATAAATGAATACAACTATTGTTATTGACACTACCACTATTTACGGAGGAAACAACTAAACTTGATGAGAAATTCATTAAACTGCTAAATTAAAAGTGATAGGATAATTCATTTTTTCTTTACCCACCCAAAAAAAAATTTGGATGAAAGTAATCTCCAAACTACATATCATAACTTCTTTCCAAACATTAAATATAGAATAAAGCCAAATAAAAAATAGTAGTCCAATCCTGCAGCCTTATATTATAAAACAAATGGGCGTAGTTGGTTTGATATTTTGGTCAAAATTATTAGCAAATTAACTTCATATTATGTCAAACTAGTACATGACTATCAAAGTTTTTAAGTAATGGTACATTGTTTTCAAATACAAAGGGGAAAAAAAAAGAAGTTATTTCTTGTTATGAAAGTCGCCACTACTAGTGAAAATAGAGCTAGCCTAATACTTTGAAGGATTTGATCTTTTTATTTAATGGTTTGAACAAAGATCGTCATTCTAAGCACGAGGCTGCACCAATGATGGATCAACTAAAACATGAGGACTTGTCATGTCAATTGAGGTTGCACCAAAGATAGGATAAGATGTGATGGCCCAACTAAAACATGAATACTTGTCATTTATTTAAGAGGCTGCACCAATGATAGGACAATACTTTAGCATTGTCATGTCTTATTACTTGTCAATTCATGATTGTTCCATATCTATCTTCTGAAGCCTTTCACGTGAACCCTTTTCGCTTGGTGTGAACCGGTTGAGTATAAAATGGTGTGATTACATGAAATGCTCAACCAACCACACCTCCAAACATGCCCAAGCGAAAAGGGTTATTTAGTTCATCGTCAAGTCATTTAGTTCCAACTGACGCTATGCATGGAAACCGAAACTCAACCATCCACATGGCGAGTACATTTACAAACCCAAATAGTAACAAATGGTATGGCTGAAAGTGTAGCTTCCGTAACAAACCTATCCTAATGCATAATATGATGGGTCCCATTAGCCACATTTTCATTGGCAATGCATCATTCCAACCACTTCACGGTGTGACCGACGACCAATGCATAAGATTATCGTGGGAAGACTTATTTGATAAACGGTGTGAACAACATATGTATCGCCGATGGCATGGCCTGCATGTCCCAAAGGCTCGCTCAGCTAAACTTTTCGACAAGAGATTACCTAACAATAAGGTCATAAAAGCGCTCGAACGTGAGATTAATCAAATGCAACAAAGGATATCATTTTATGAAAAATGCAAAGAAAGAATATGTTGATCCAATAAAATGAATAATATAAATTATTGAAGATCTACTGCTAGTTTCTGACCAAAAACTTTCAGACTTCTCACAAGAAAAATGTGACAATGACTTTGATAACTATCTACCTAGAAGCCTTAGCGTTGCTGGCAAACTACAATGTTGTTATGAACATGGTCCATAAAGCTTGTACTAGTTTGTAGTTTAGTATGATGCAAAATAAGTTATTATGATTTCATGTAATATATGTGTGAGTTTGGGTTATATCTACCAATTTGTATTTATGTTGTATATGTTCATGTTACATGTGCCAGTTGATGGCACATCAATCAGACTCCCGATTCAAATGTTATGCAATCCTTTGGGATCTCGAGATTTGGACTTTCGGGGAGTTAGGCCAAGTCGGCCTTCGGGGTATTGAATTAGGGAGAAAAGGTCCGGGGAGGGCAAAACTCGATGAGAGCCTCTGGTGGATCCCCAGTGACGTGTGGGAGTTAACAGCATGTCAATCAGACTCCCGATTAAAATGCTATGCAATCCTTCAGAATTTCGAAACTTAGGGTTTCAAAGTTAGGGCAAGTTGGCCTTCGGGATACCGAATTGGGGTGGAAAGGTTCAGGGAGTGCAAACCTGATAGAAGGCTCTGAAGGGTCTCGAGTGACATGTGGGAGTTGACGGCAAGTCAATTGGACTCCCGGTTCAAATGTTAGGCAATCCTTCGTGATTTCGGGACTTGGGATTGGAGTTAAGCCAAGTCGGCCTTCGGGGTACCGAATTAGGGAGGAAAGGTCTGGACAGTGTAAAACTCGATAGAAGGCTCTAACAAGTCCCGAGTGACGTGTGGGAGTTGACGGCACATCAATTGGAGTCCCGGTTCAAATGTTATGTAATCCTTTGAGATTTCGGGACTTACGCTTTCAAAGTTAGGCCAAGTCGGCCTTCGGGTTACCAAATTGGGGAGGAAAGGTCCGAGGAGTGCAAAACTCAACGGAAGGCTCCGGAGGGTCCCCAGTGATGTGTCAGAGTCATCAATCAGATTCTCGATTCAAATGTTATGCAATCCTTCGTGATTTCGGGATTTAGAGTTTCAAATTTAGGCCAAGTCGGTCTTCAGGATAACGAATTAAGGAGGAAAGGTCTGAGGAGTGAGAAACTAGATGGGAGGCTCCTGTGGGTCCCGAGTAACGTGTGGGAGTTATAGCACATCAATTGGACTCCCGGTTCAAATGTTATGCAATCCTTTGGGATTTCAAGACTTAGGGTTTCAGAGTTAGGCCAAGTTAGCCTTCGGGATACTGAATTGGGGAGGAAAGGTCCGAGAAGTACAAAACTCGACAAGAGGCTCTGGTAGTCCTAGGTGATGTATGAGAGTTGACAGCACGTCAATCGGACTCTCAGTTCAAATGTTATCCAATCCTTTGGAATTTCAAAACTTAGGGTTTCAGAGTTAGGCCAAGTCGGCCTTCGGGGTACCAAATTGGGGAGGAAAGGTCTGAGGAGTGCAAAACTCGATGGGAGGCTCCGACAAGTCCCAAATGGCATGTGGGAGTTGATGACACGCCAATCGGACTGCCAGTTCAAAAGTTATGCAATTTTGAAATGTCAGAGATGGTTTTTTAAGTTTGTTGATGTGTTGTAGTGTGTTTCCAATATAAACGCTTTTTCAAAAAGTGTTTTTTATAAAAACACTAATAGAAAAAGTGTTTTTAAAAGAAACGCTTTTTGGATTAGCATTTTATGCTTTTTTGACATACGATGTATAACACAAATAAAACACCTTTTCTAATAGCATTTTCACTAAAAACGCTTTTTGAAAAAGCTCTGAATCTGTGTCACTGAATTAAGTTCAAACAGCACCTAGGTTGGGAATAAAGATGAAAAAAATGGCCTAGTTATGGAAATTACCCAAGAGAGGTGTGATGGGATACATGTCAAGCCAAGGTGGTGGGTAATTTGATAATTTAGTCTGATAATGCTAGGTTTATTTAGTTGTTTCCCTATAATTAAGGGCATTTTGGTCATTACATAGATATGTTGCATGACATCATCGAAAACTATTAATCCTGGTAATGCTCGTTAATGGCAAGGGAAAATTTGTTACAATGTTTCAAAAGTACAGAAAGTTAATGTAATTTTCAAATGTGGAGGAAGCTAACTTAGTTTTCAATAAACCTCAAGAGAGGTCAATGTAATTTGCCCCAAAAAATAATAGCATATACATGTGAAACTTTCTGCAACTTTACAAATTTTAATCTTTATTTTTTTGCACTTTTATTGTTCTATAACTAATGTTTATTAGTAGTTTCAAGAAAATATTGTGTTAAACTCATATGTATTATATACTGAACTTTTCTTCTTCTTCTTTTTTTTTTTTTTTGTGTCATTCCACATATATGGAGTATTATGAACATAATCTAAAAGGTTATGGATTTAGCAATATCGTTAAATTTATTTGGAGGCAGTGAAGCACTAATCCTTTTGAATAATTTTTGAAAGAGGGAAAAAAAAATCATATTAAGGCTGAGCTCATATGGCTACTCACAAGTCACGAGCCCTTTATATGTTTCGGCACTCTACCATTTGATCGATGGTTTTCTAGATTAGATTAGAATCTGTATGAATCCAAAAATTAGCACTTTCTCATTTGATCTAATTTCATTATATTCAATTTGCATTGGTTAATCAATTTGTGTGTATCTGTTATTAGGTTTTTTATTTATTTATTCCAATTAACTATGTTAGTGAGAAAAAATATTTAGTGCTCCTAGCACCACATCAGCCTTGTTCCACTACTCACATAATGATAGGGTACTCTACTATGTGAGGTTAAATAACTCACGTAACATGTGAGGGACCCAGCCTGCATAAGTGAAGGAACAAGGACATTTAGCACTCCAAGAGCAAGAGGTAAACTTGGATGTGGTCCATGGATAAGTTTCAGGCTTACTCGCTGAAGAAGAAATCCAAACTACGACGATGTCATTGGACTTTTTTTTTTTTTTTCTTTTTCTTGTGGCTTGAACTCAATTACAAAATGAACAACAACTATTAAAATTAATTGTTCGTCTAACACAAAGCTTTTTAGTCATTTCTGTTAGGTTTCTAGTTTGGTTTATTCTTAAAAAAACTTTGTATGCAATTTCTCCAATTAGATATACTAGAAGAGTGGCACACATTATGTGCATGTGCTACACTACACCCAATCACTCTTTTTACTAGTAATTTAATAGTGAGAGGTTACAAAATCTGAAGAAGCAGTTTAGTTATAGGTATTACATAATTACTTTTGCATGTGTTAAATGTAAATTGAGCAAACTTCATGTTGTAGGTCTTTTTTGTAATAAAAAAAAGCCTCATCAAAGTAGAGGCCTCACCAAAAAGGTTTGCTTTATAATAGTAAGTACAGATGTGTCAAAATTGTAGTAATGAATCAAGTTGCAAGACAAAGTAGTAAAAGAAGATACTGCAGTCCGTTCAAATGGCAAGGGCATTCGAACACATGACCAGGGTGTTCCAGTTCACGAGCAGAGTTTTGAAAATACAAGCTTTAACTTCATATCTACCTAGAAAACCTTTCTAGTGAGAGATATAATTCGTTCCAAATTTTAAAAACACTCTGACATTATGTGAAGACTCTAAAAAGCTTCATAATTCATACAGTTAACCAGAGAGATCAATCAAGATATTAAAAGAGCTTTATTAGGTTTCCTAGCAATTAGAGTGTTGCTTTCTTCTTGGTCAACAAGAACTTCACACATAAAAACTTTGGTGAATTCCAACCGTTAACACCGAGAGCATAGAAGAATGGTGAATCGATGATTTGAACAAATCTCATATTTCTATTTTAGTTGTGGATCAATGGATTGGTTGTAAGTTTGTGCTTATAACTATTCATTTGTTGTTTTTTCCTAGTTTTGGATTTTCACACAAAACTATCGTATGCACTGCCTCTTACTTTATTACTTTATACTGTTAGTCCAGGTGGCAACCTAAGAGGGAGGTGAATTTGGTTTAAACAATAATTCAACAAATAATTTCAAATTTAAAAATTCTAACTAAATATTCAAATAAATATTAATCAACCAATAATATGTTGTAACTAAATGCAAGCAATTCAAACTATAAAGTAAAGGGGATAGAGAGAAGAGAATACGACACCAAGATTTGTCGTGGTTCGACTTCAACTCCAAAGTCTACGTCCACTCCTTAAGACACCTTCTTTGAGATTTTTCTTCACTATATCCAAACCATAGATACAACCACTAGCCTTTTAACCCAAGCGCTAGTCCTCCTTTGCAACTAGTTTTTTCCACAGATGCTAGTCACACCCCTCCAACTAGTTTTTACACAGGTGCTAGTTATGCCCAAACAAGTGATCCCTTACTCTAACTAGTTTTTGTATAGATACTAGTCACACCCCTCCAACTAATTTTTACATAGGTACTAGTTCATCCACTCTTGCTTATAAATAAATTCTCTCAAAGAATATATATGCCAATGAAGCTCTCAAAACATTAAAAGATAAACGACAATTAAGCTCTCAAAGACTTTGTATGATGAATATCACTTTGATGCACAATCTCTTATTGCTCTTGATGTACTTGTTCGCTCCTCAAGTGTATCTCTAATTATAGATGAATATTGAAGGCTAATTTGTAGCTTCAAATGAGTTTCTAGCCATTGGAGAACATTTAAAACAATTCTTTCCGTTGAACAAATTGCAACCAAATTTGTTGTTGAATTTATTATCAGATGACTTCATTTCCACCTCAATTTTTGCCTTGATAACGTTCGAATTTGAAAATGAATATAGCCAAAAAGTTGTAGACATGGAAGCCATATTTTCAGAACCTCAAGAATCAGGTCGATCCAATGATCAAATCAAAATTATGATCAAATTATCAAACTGTCTCCCAACTGGCATATTTAAATTTATACACAGATCCCTTCACTTTCAGCTCAATTTTAGCCTTGATAACGATCAAATTTGAAAATGGCTATAAGATAAATGTTGTAGACATGGACGTCAGATTTTCCAAACCTCAAGAATCAGGCAAATCCAATGGTCAGATCAAAAGTTATGATCAAAATACTCAAACTATCTCTCAGTTGGCATATTTGAATTTCTGCTGAGTTGCTTTCACTTCTAGCTCTATTTTGTCCCACAAGAAATTCTCTTCGTGACATCCTCATGAGATACTGTTTATAGAAATTTAAGTCTTATTTCCAATGCCATAAAAATCAGACTAATCCAATGGTTGGATCAAAAGATATGGGCAAACTACTATGACTGTATCATAAGATATAGTTTCATTGAATTTTCAATCTTAGAAGAAAATTATGTCCTCTAATTTTATTCCTTGAATCAAGTTTCCTTAAAACATGATTTTCAAAGATTTAGATATTACTTTTCAAGTTTTGATCACTCTTTCAAGTGCTTCATAATCTTGTAAAATGTTACTACACTAACTAGACTAAGGATTAAAATTATTAAATATATTTAATCAAGAAAATATTTATAAATCAAAGTAAGTCATCATCAAAACTATATATAAAATTTCAATGAATAAACTTAGGGCTAACAATCTCCTCTTTTTTGTATGATGACAACCTTTGATTGATTTACCTCATAAAATCGGTTCAAGTAAAATAAATGTTTTCATAAATTTTTCAAGTTTAATGGAGAAGTAAAGAAAAAATAGAGAGATTTATAATCCAAACTCTCCATCAACCATTGCATGTTCTTTTTAAACTCATATATTATAGAATTCAATATCAATCAACATTATTTCTCCTCCTTTGTTATCACTAAAAAATAATCATGAATAAAATTGATAAAATTTCATAGCATATAGCAACATATATATTTTCTTTTGTCATCCACAAAATATATTCAATATATATCATACATGTAAGGCATATTCAATTCAATACCAAACATATTTTATAAATCACAACATTTCATATTTCTCTTCCTTTCAATATCAACAAATGCATGAAAAAAAAAACATGTAATCAAGTATATATCACAAATCAAGTATAAGTAAATTCGTACGTATAACTTTCAAAACATTTCAAAGCATGTCACAATTTTTTTAAATAATAAAAAATAAATACACAGATATATATATATATTAAAGTTTTCTTTTCTTTATCATGTAACATCAATAGAGTAACATACCTTATCTTTTTCTTTTAATATTAAGCATAGGTTGGCAATTTCATTGTCACTCTCGTCTTCATCAGAGTTGCTTTCTTTACTATCACTCTAAGATATAACCTGCAATACCCACAACTTCTCCCTAACTGCATTACATCTCTAGTGGGACTAGATAGACCCAACCGTGGGTATTTTAGCACGAAAGTGAAGTCCTTCCAAATCCAATCTTGTCTGTATGCTTGAAACTCAGCTTCTTAACAGCTCGATCTCCAAAAAGGGGGCTCTGAAGCACAATATACCCGACAAATTGGCATCAAATTTTGCGCTGACTTTAAACAAAGGTTTGTCTCTCGTTTCTTGGTGGTTTTTGATGAATCAAGCATCAAACATTATCTACACTTTGAGCCTGATCCCCTCGTGTTCTCGGAATTCACCTCCGTGGAGATTTTATTTCCTGAAAGGTTCCCCAAAAGCCGCTGCACTTAGTAAATTCGCACCTAATTTCACTAAAATTTCAGATTGAGTTTTCTCTCTCACCTTGTAACAAAATCATGCGAAATTTGACCATAAACCAATTCAATTTTTAACAACTTTCCGCCTACAATTTTGGAATAATTAAGGTTTGAAGTCCCATACTCAATCATTTCAAACATAGGATCTCTTTTATTTTATGTCGGATTTATTCCATCCCACCAACTTTGCATGGCCGGCTGCCCATATTTACATATTGCATGTAAAACACTCCTTAGGCTGTGCATATAGCCCGGTTAGTGCCTCATTTATAAGGTTAGCACATGATTGATGCTTAATATATAATGGGTCACACTAATATATACCAACACACACACACTTGCCTTCCACTTGCAAGACAAGGACGTCCCTTACAAGCCATTGGCAGCTGCCATAGAGATAGAGAGCGAGGAACCAAGAACAAGAAATATAGAAAGAGAGAAGGAGGAATTCGAGGAGAATGTCTCCCCATGTAGCCAACCCAACCCACGCATGGAACCTTCATGCATCCCACATGTTGGGCATGCAAAGCCATTTGGTGGCTGCCTATCTAGAGAGAGAGAGAGAGAGAGAGAGATGTAGTGAGAGAGAAAGACCCATGGATGGAACTCCCCATGAACCAGCAAGAACACCAAGCCATGCACCACCCCTATGCTCCCTCTATATATATCTAACCTACTGTCTTCCTTGGGTGTTGTCCATAAGATTTGGAGAGAAGTCTAGAAAGAAAAAGAGAAAAATCAATAGGGGTTATAGAGAGAAGGTAGAGGAAGAGGGGGGTATAGGCAAAGCCATTCAAAGGGGTAGGTATAGGACCTTCTTCCCCATCCCTCAATCTACTTAAATCCATTTAAACCAACCCCATGACCCACTGTGAAACCTGAGAAAAATCGAGAGGAAAACAATGAGAGTTACACCAGTTGTAGGTTGTAGCAAGCCAATGCAGTGCCTGGGGCTTGCCATATGATTATGAGGCTTCTCCAAGACCTCCATGGATTCCAAGGGAGGCTTCCTACCTCTATGCATGTGCTGGAATGGCCCTGGAAGGCCGAACTAGTTAAAAAAATGTCACCGTGCCGTAACTCTGGCCACCGACCATCGTTGGTGACAAGTCCACTTGGGACTTCTTTGTCTCGATGTCAGGAACAAATTTGGTGAAGGATGTTTTTCCATAAAATCATGGGAAGGTGGTGAAAAACCTAGTTGTAGGTTTGGAACCTAGGGTTTCGCTATGTAGTTGAGCTTTTCAACCGTTAACGACCACCTCCGACCACCACAGGTCAAGCTCTGGCCATAAGTGTGAGGCCCAGCTTCTTAGCTATCTTTAGGTCACACATGCATGGCCAGGAAGTATGATGGATGGTTGAAAACAAGGCTGGAGGCACCACCAGTCGCGGTGGAGGAAAGAGAAGGTTGTGCCTTCCTACCCGACACATGGCTAGTGACGCGTGCCAGCGCGTGTTGGCTCTGATGGGCACCAAATTTTGGTGGCATGGTTCCAGTAATCATTTGAGTTTACCCTAAATTTTTTGGAATGTTTTGATATATTTATGATTTTTGGTAAATTAAAAATAGTTTTCTGACACAAAAAATCATAGAAAATAAATTATAAATAGTAAAAATCTAAAATTTTACCAGCAGGTGTCTAACAATATAAGGAACCCAAATATAGGAAAGTGTGGGGTCACTGGACCTCCTGGTAAAATTTGAGATTTCACCCTTGAGTATCGATACCAAACAATTTCATTCCTAACGGAAGACGGGAAAGGTTCCAACGGACCTATCCCACCAAGCCTACCCCTACTAACAACTCTAATCTTGATATTTCCCTAATTATTTGTCACTTCAAATAAAAATCACCGATTTATTAAATTTATTGGAAAATTTTGGATAATTGTGACAAGCAAGCTAGGATTTTATTCATTCATAGAAAGTACGTGAATCAAGGACCAATTTGACCCGAACATATCATCAGGGTAGGAAACTATACATTCTTTAAGATACATGCTTATTTTCTTCTTTATCAGATGATTTGCAAGTTACCTTAATTGTTTACGTGTCTTTCTGCAAATTATCTTACTGAATATATATTTTGTTCTGTAAATGATTTCAAAATATACATTACATGTTTGCTTGCATCACAGGGGACGAATAAGAGTGGAACAACCTGAAAGGAAAAGACTCTAAATTTATATCATGGGTGCACCTGACTGTCATGGGTCGGTGTCACTGGGCTTGATAATGGGCTAGATGATGATGGGTGGGCTCCACTGGACTTGATGACGGAGGATGAATCAAGGGTGGGCCCCATTGGCTTGAGTTGGCCCAAGTAGGCCATACCTGCATGGATCTTGGAATTGATAAAGGAAAATACAAGGGACATATGTATACTATAACATTCTTTTACTACATTGCATTTAAACCTGTACCTCATAGAAATAATAGATTTCTTCTTGGGCTTCGTAGCTCACTTCTATTTTATGAGACATTTTTCAGGAGTTGAGGCATCAACCGGTTTTCCAAGGAAATGAACATGTGGGAACGAGTCCCCCTTGCTATCCTATTGCTTTAAAGCTTTTGAGTTAACTAGTTTTATTTTGGACTGTATTGTAATGAGACATTTGTGGAGATTCCACTAAATTTTCATTTATAATGTAATGATAATTGGACTATTCTGGATTATGGTGAGATTCATGTTTATCATACCTTGTTATAAACTTAGAAACCCCCAACCCCTTTCACTGTCATGACCTAGTGATAGCGAAGTCAGGTCGTGACAAAAGTTGGTATCAGAGCACGGTTTTAGGTCATTAGGGAATTAAATCCCATACATGTAGAATGCATCTTCTACATTATCTTTTCAGTATCAATTGAGTATTAATGTTAACTCTTATGTGCAGATGAACCTATCTATTTGGGATGACCTGCTGATGCATCAGCTAGAGGTAGAGAGAGACATAAGGGATAGCCGTAGGATAGTGACTAGCACCCAGGCCAAGACCCTCTTGAGAACCGAGATTGCAAGAGTAGCTCGACAATGGGGACATCTCCCTAAGAGCCATAAGGATGCCATTATCTGAAATAGGGTGACTTCTTTAATGGGGATAGTCCAGAAGATGTCTGAGGTGGTAAGAAGCCCTGTTAAGTATCAACAATTGATACTAAGTATGCAGGTACCAGGAGAGTTACCTCTATCGAGATTTCATGGCCATCCCCAGCTGCACAGGGACAGTAGTATGCCCCGCCTACGACACCACCTTCTTTTTACCAACCACCATCCCTTGAGTACCATCCACTGACTCCCAAAATGTTTGTGGATGACTCTATGCCAGTAACTAACCTTGTCATACCTATGACCTCAACCACCCCGGTGATAGATGTTTCGGACAGTAAGGGAGAGTCCCAGAAGGATATGGACATGTGATTGTATCTATTTTTCTTCTAGTATCTTTGGTGGTATTTACGGTCCTCCATATTTTGGATAGTTGTAAATGAGAGGAGCGAATCGAAGAGTGTTAGATTATTTTGTTGTATTTATCTAATATCGTATGTACTTATCTTTTTCTTATGACTATTATTGGCGTAGTAAATCTTATAGTGATTTCTTGATTTATGGTTTAGCAAAATAGAAATCTAACTTAACTTTATAATCATTCTAGATGGAAAGGACTAGGATGGGAGCGAGAACTAGTGGGAGTAACGAAAACCCATCCAACACCCAATTGAACCAGATTTTACAAAGCTTGCAAGCTATGACAAATCTACTGCAACAATAGCAGCAAAATCACCAAGCGCCACCAGTCCCTCGACAACCTCCACCAATCCCTGAACCTCAAAGAGTAGCACCAAACCTAGTGCCCAATCTAAACCCTGAAGAGAGAAAAACGAAGCTACTTTGGGAATTCCAAAAATAAAATCCTCGAAAATTCATAGGAGAACCCAACCCTTTAGTAGCAGAACGATGGCTAAAACAAACCTGAAAAGTACTAGATATCATAGGGACACCGGCAGAGTATCAGGTAGAGTTCGCGACTTACCATCTTGAGGGAGAGGCAGTTTTTGGTGGGATTCCGTGAAACACATGAGGGATGTGAAAAATCTAACTTTGGAAGAATTTGTGGTCCTCTTCCATAATCATTACTTTCGAGAAATAGTTAAGGATGCAAAGATGGAGGAATTTGTGCAGCTTCAACAGAATAGTATAATAGTGAGTCAGTACGTGGCCACATTCTTGGAGCTATCAAGATTTGCCCAAATTTTGTGTCCACAGAAGAAAGAAAGGCTCGAAGGTGTTTTAAGGGATTGAGGCTCACAATTCGATCTCGAGTAGTCGCTTTTATGGGACCAAAGTTTACAAAGTAATTGACCGAGCAATGTTGATAGAACAAGAATTGGAAGGACAACAACAGACACTGAACCAGAGAGTATTTGGCAGGAATGTGAGGAATTCCTATAGTTTTAACAACACTAGACGCCCAAACTCGAGATACCAACCTTACCCTTCAAATTCTAGGGGAATATCAGATAACAGACCCGTTTGCTATAATTGCCAATAGAAAAGACATTTAAAATGGGATTCCCTTAGGTCATGCGAAGTAGGAACGGTAATGGCAACCAAATTTCTTCGCAAATATTGCCACTATGAAATTTCCCAACAACCTTCACATCAATGTCCCAACAGACCACAACAGGAAGGCCTGCAGCTACCCTATTCAATTCCAACTGAGTGAACCCAGGAGCAGCAGATAAAGGGAAACAAGCCAATCATACTGGTACACCTCGGATGTACACTCTTCTTACTACAGGAGGAAGTAGTGAGAATCCCAATGCCATGATCAAAGGTACGATCCTACTCTACAACTTGTGGGTCACAATGTTATTTGATTCAAGAGCTACGCATTCATTCATCTTTGAGAATTGTGTAGGTGACTTAGGGTTAACCACTAAATTGTTGTCTACACCCCATAGTATTTAGGCGCCCACTAGTGGAACAGTTATAGTATGAGTAGGATGTCCATCCAGTATTATATGGATAGGTACCTTTGAATTTACAGTTGATTTGGTCCAGATAGACATAGAGAGATTTGATGTAATCCTAAGAATGGATTGGTTAGTAAGGAATAAGGTAGTCATGGACTGCAGTCAAAAGACATCTTAGTGGATGTATAGTACATTTCCCAGACAAAAAGGGCACCAACTTGGTAAAACCTCTTGTAACTCTTAGGGAACGACAAAAGACAATAGAAGGGTGTTTTTCTTTTCTTAGCGCCCTGTCAGAGGGAAGTGAGAGCTTAGTCGATATCAAGTCATTACCTGTGGTAAACAAGTTCCCTGATGTATTTCCTGAGGATCTACCTGGAATTCCCCTAGATTGGGAAATAGAATTCATAATTGAATTGCATCCAGGAGTGGCACATATATCCATTACACCCTATAGAATGGCCCCAGCAGAACTTAAAGAACTAAAATCATAGGTAAATGAGTTATTGGAAAAAGGGTAAATCCGCCCTAGTACATCGCCCTTGGGGGCGCCAATGTTATTCGTGAAAAAAAAATGGAAACCTCAAGTTATGTATATACTATCGGTAGTTAAACAAGATGACCATTAAGAATAGATATCCACTCTCGAGGATTGATGACCTATTTGACCAACTGAGAGGGGCAACATACTTTTCTACGATAGACTAGAGAACAGGATACCATCAATTGAAAGTGAGGGAGTCTGATATACCCAAGACAGCCTTTGGAACCCACTACGGTCATTTTGAATTTGTGGCAATGCCTTTCGGATTAACTAATGCACCTGTTGCCTTCATGGATATAATGAATAGAGTGTTTCGAGCTCAACTAAATCATTTTGTGATCGTTTTCATAGATGACATTATTATATACTTGTTTGATGAGGAAACCCATAAGGACCACCTAAGAATCACCCTTTAGATCTTAAGGAAATATTAGCTTTATGCCAAGAAAAGTAAATGCAATTTTTGGATGAAGAAAGTAAAATTTTTAGGGCATGTGGTGTCAAAAGTGGAGATAACAGTAGATCCTGCAAAGATAGAAGCAGTAATGGATTGGAAAAGACCCTCTACTGTATCAGAAATTTAGAGTTTTCAAGGTTTAGCTAGATATGACCGCAAGTTTGTGGAAGGATTCTCAAAAATAGCAGGCCCTCTTACCCAATTAACCAGGAAAGGAGTAAAGTATGTCTAGACAGGCAAATGTGAGGAAGTATTTCAACTCTTAAAGGAAAAACTAACTACCGCACCCATTCTCACTTTTCCTGTAAGTGGAAAGCCTTATGTGGTTTACACTGATGCCTCTCATTGTAATACCCGTAATTTTCTTTGATTGAATTACCACTAACGGGACCGATTAAGGTATGACCATAGGGCCGTAAGTCAGAAACAAGACCTTTTTGAACCCAACCCTGTCCATATGTTGAAACTCGAGTCCCCGAAAAAGGTTCAAAATTCGTCACCCGACAATTCGCACCAAAACAGCACCTTAACTTTGAACGAAGATTCCTCCCTCATTTTTCGTCAGATTTCGACGAATTGGATGTCTAAAATTATTGCCTTTTCGAGCCTGACGCCTTGGTAATCTCAGAACACCATTCCAGAAAGTATCGGTTTGCCGAAAAGCCCCCGCAAGCCGCTGCACCTGGAAATTCGCGCCCGAATCCCTCGTAACTTCAATTCGAGCTTTCTCGCTCACCCGGTGTCAGAATTGTACGAAATTAGAGCCTAAAGTTATTAATTTTTCGAGAGCTTTCTACTTATGATATTGGGTCAGGCATTCAACAAAAAATTAGAGTCTTGAATTTAGTCGCTTTGAACTCGTACGTTTTTACGAAACCCCCCCCCCCCCCCCCCCCCCCCCCCCCCCCCCAACCCCACCAATTTGCATGGCCAGCCTTACTTAATGCCACGAATAACACATATATAGGAGTATATATATATAAGCATGCATGCATGCACTACCTAGCAGAAATACCACCGAGATATGCGTATATACCTACCTATGCAAGTTGTCACCTTTAGATTGAATACAAACTTAGGATTGAACCTTCAAAACACACACACACACACACGTATCACAAAAACATCTAATCCATGCTGCCTATAGAACCGCCCCTAGCAACCAGTTAGAACTAAGTTTTCGAAGGAGAGAGAGAGAGAGACGCTGTAAGACTAAGAAAGAGAGAATTGGGGAGAGAGTAGAAACCGGGAGAAAGAGAGAGTTCACTCCTATGGCACAAAACCACAAACACCTATATATGCACCCCATCCCTTTTCCCTCATTTAGGTGGTGCGAAAGGAGTTGAGAGAGAGAACCGCAGAGAGAGAGAGAGAAAGAAAATCGAGAGAAAGAAGAAAGGGAAAGCGGGGAAGAATCGGGCTGAGGCTTTGGCATTCGAAATTCAGGTGAGGAACCCATCATCACCACCCCATAAGCTCCCTAAACCCAGCAACCTTACCCCCGAAACTCCACCACAACAGCCGAGAATCTAGAGGGAGAAAGAAACCGAAAAATGCATCACCCAACCCACTTCGGCAAACCCAGGAACCGAGGGCTATCACAGGGGTTTGGGACTTCTTGGGGACTCCTTCTGGGTGTCTTAGAGAGGTCCACAACCTCTGTGCGTGCACCAAAGGCTCCTGTAAGGCCGAAACCACCGGAACAGGTTTGAAAAATCATTACTCCGGCCACCGGCAACCTTTGGCGACCGGATCACTTGGGAAAGAAGCGTCTCTGGGCAAGGAACAAAAGTCGTGAAGGAACCATGGCTGAATTATCATGGGAAGATGGCCAAAAATGCTGTTGGAGGTCGGTAACCCTAGGGTTCCGCCATGCAGCCGACGTTTC
This sequence comes from Euryodendron excelsum, assembly GCA_033060915.1. Lineage (NCBI taxonomy): Eukaryota > Viridiplantae > Streptophyta > Magnoliopsida > Ericales > Pentaphylacaceae > Euryodendron > Euryodendron excelsum. Next base: position 40,611,628 of record CM065386.1, read on the forward strand.
GGGCCATTCCGGCCACCTCCGACCATCTCCGGCCAAGCTCCGACCATGGATGTGTGACCCAGGTCCTTGCCAATCTCTGGGTCACACATGCATGGCCAGGGGGTGCGGGGAATGGCCGGAAAATGAAGCAGAACCGCTGCCAGTCGCGCGGGAGGAAGAAGAAGGCCAAGCCTTCCACCCCCACGCGCTACTGGTGGCGCGTGCAAGTGCGTGTGGAGTCCGATGAAGCTGAAATTTTTATGGCAGCTATTAAATTACTTCAAGAGGCTCCCATAAAAATTTCAGGTCAATCGGAGACCTATGTGAATTTCCATGGTTTATTTACGATTTAAAGGATAAAAATTTACAGAAAATAAATTATAAGTAGAAAAATTTTGAAAAATTATCGGGATACCCCTAGATATTCGAGGAACCCAAAAATGGGAGAGTGGCCTTAATATCCCCTCAAAATGAAAATTTTCAGAATCTCTCTACTTTGAAACACCAGTAGTTTTGGTTCCTAGCTCGGCGACGTATATCTCCCTAAGGGAGAAGTTTGAACCTTCCACCTCATTTTAATTACACCATCTCTGAGTTAACTTACCCTCCCCACTTAACTATGCCTAAACGAGATTTTTAGCTAACTATAGACTAAGCCGGATGTTCTTCCTTCTTTTTACAGAAAATACCGAACCCTCTTGAATTCCGGAAAGATACTAAGGGTAGGAATCTATACATTTCCTTAAGATTCATGCTTACATCTTTTCTCTATTAAATGATTTGTATATTATCATGTTTTATGCTTTCCTACCAATTTATCTTTCTATTCTAAATGTCTTTTATTCATTAACTGCAAAATATAGCATTTTTGCTTGTATGACTACATCATTGAGGGGGTATAAGGGTGGTACAACCAGAACGGAAAAGACCCTGAATTTTTATATCATGGGTGTACCTGACTAGCTTGATATTTGGGGCTATCATGGGTCAGTATCACTGGCTTGATATCGGGCTAGATGATCATGGATGGGCCCCACTGAACTTGATGATGGAGGATGAATCTTGAGTGGACCCCATTGGCTTGAATTGGCCCTGGCAGGACATACCTGCAAGGCTCCGGATATTGATGAAAAGAAAAAAAAAAGAGAAGTTTCAAGGGTCATATGCATGCCATGACATCCTTTTATTGCGTTATCTTTTATCCTGCATCTTATAGAAATCTTAGATCTCCTACTGGGCTTTGCCGCTCATTCCTATCTTATGGGACATTTTCAAGGATAGAGACACCCAACTGATTTCCAAGGAAATGAGCATACGAGAGCAAGTTCTCCTGTTATCTTACGTCTTTTAAATTCTTGAGTTAGGTTATGCTGGACTGTAACATTATGAGACTTACACTGGTTTTACGTCCTTGACGTAATATTTCTGAACCATCTATGCTATATTCCTAATTATGTTATTTTGTTAGAATCATAAACCCCATTGCCTACTTTCAAACCCAACCTTAAACTATCATCACTGTTGCGGCCTAGTGAGAATTGAGTCGGGTCGTGACACTCATACAGGATTAGGATGTGTTTTGATGTAAGAAGGAAAAGTGATAGCTTATGGATCGAGGCAACTCAAGAAACATGAACAAAATTACCCTACTTATGACCTAGATTTGGCCGCGGTAATCATTGCCCTTAAGATTTGGAGATGTTATTTGTATAGAGAAATGTTTGAATTATTTACAGACCACAAAAGTCTTAAATAAATCACCACTCAGAAGGACTTGAACTTAAGGCAGAGAAGGTGGGTAGAATGCATGGGAGACTATGACTTCACCTTACAATATCACCTAGGTAAGGCAAATGTTGTGATAGATGCCTTAAGTAGGAAAATCAACGGCTCATGAGTAGCATGGTGTTAGAGAAATGGAAGACTGTTCAGTTACCAGAATCCTATGAAGGGCAAGAAGAGAGGAAGGGAATACCATCTAGCCTCCGGATACAATCCTAGACCTTAGAAGAAGTCCGACAAGCCCAACAGGGAAATCTAGAAGTACAAGCGATAAAGGAAATAATGAAAAAAGGGACAATTGAACCAAGATGGGCCATAAATACCGAAGGTGAACTCCAATACAAAGGTAGGTACTTTGTGGTAAATAAGGAAGAGTTGAAACGAAATATTCTATCTGAAGCACATCGTTCTAAGTTTACAATCAATCTTGGAAACACCAAAATGTATCAAGATCTTAAACGATAGTATTTTTGGAAAGGAATGAAGAAGGATGTCACGAAGTTTATAGCACATTGTCTCACCTATCAACAAGTAAAAGCAAAACACTAACGACCAGGTGAATTGTTACAACCCTTGCCAATAGCAGAATGAAAGTAGGAATATATCACCATGGATTTCATTACCGGACTACCTAGGAACCATCAAGGGTGTGATACGATTTAGGTAGTCGTGGATCGTTTGACAAAAACTACACATTTCTTACCCACTAAATCTACCAATAGTCTTAGTACCTTAAGTCAATTATATCTGAATGAGGTACTACGATTACATAGAGTGCCTAGAACCATTGTATCAGATCGTGACCCAAGGTTTGCTTTGCGATTTTGGCAATTTTTATAAAAGGCATTAGGACCTAAGCGTGCATGAGTACCGCTTATAACCCACAAACAAATGGCAATCCGAAAGAGTTATCCAAATCCAAGAGGACATACTTCACGCTTGTGTATTGGATTTTCAAGGAACTTGGAGTGATCATATACCCTTGATTGAGTTCGCCTATAACAATAGTTACCAAGCGAGTATAGAAATGGCCCCTTACAAAGCATTGTATGGGCGACCTTGTCGAGCACCTAACTGTTGGTTAAAGACTGGTGACGGATTCTTATATGGGCCAGAGATCATTCGAGAAACCATAAAAAAGATTAAGCTCATACAAGAACAGCTTAAGACTACCCAAAGCTAACAAAAGAGCTATGTAGACCAACGTAGACGACTCTTGGAATTCCAAGTAGGTGACCAGGTGTTTTTGAAGGTAAAGCCTCATAAAGGTGTGATGCGCTTTGGCAAGAAAGGAAAGCTTGCACCCGGTACATTGGGCATTATCGCATTTTGGCAAGAATTGGACAAGTAGCTTGCCGACTAGAATTACCTTTGGAATTAGATCGGAAACACGACGTATTCCATGTATCTATGTTAAGACAATAATGCCCTGACCCTACTCATATAATTCAATGGAAATTGTGGCGGTACAACTTGATCATTCCTACAATGAGGCCCCAAGTAACATAGTGGACCGCTAGGTAAAAGTATTGAGAAATAAAGAGATTTCCCTAGTCAAGGTAATATGGAAACATCACGGGAAAGAAGAAGCAACAAGGAAAGTAGAAGCGGATATGAGATCAAGGTACCCACACCTATTCGAGATTGATTTCGAGAACGAAATTTCCTAAAGGAGGTAAGGCTACAATACCTGCAACTTCTCCTTAACTCCATTACATCCCTAATGGGACTGGATAAACCCAACCATGGGTATTTTAGAACGAAAGTGAAGTCCTTCCAAATCAAATCTTGTCTGTATGCTTGAAACTCATCTTCTTAAAAACTCGATCTCCTGAAAGGGGGCTCCAAAGCACATTATACTTGAAAATTCGCACCAAATTTTGCCCTAACTTTAAACTAAGTTTTCTCCCTCTTTTCTTGGGGTTATCGACGAATCAAGCTTCAAAAAGTATCTACACTTCAAGCTTGATCCTCTTGTGTTCTCGGAATTCAATTCCATCGAGATTTGATTTCCCGAAAGGTTCCTGAAAGCCGCTATACTTAGTAAATTAGCACCTGATTTCACCGAAACTTCGAATTGAGTTTTCTCTCTCACCTAGTAACGAAATCATGTGAAATGTAAGCCTAAACGAATTAAATTTTTTAAAACTTTTTACCTATGATTTTGGAATAACCATTCAATAAGGTTTGAAGTTCCAAACTCAACCATTTCGAACTAAGGCTCACTTTCACTTTACATCGGATTTATTCCAACCCACCAACTTTGCATGGCCGGCTGCCCACATTTACATATTGCATGTAAAATACTCCCTAGGCTGTGCATATGGCCAGGTTAGTGCCTCATTTATAAGGTTAGCACATGATTGAGGCTTAATATATAATGGGTCACACTATAATATACCAACACACACACACTTGCCTTCCACTTGCGAGATAAGGATGTCCCTTAAAAGCCATTGGTGGCTGCCATATAGAGAGAGAATATGAGAATGATAGAGAGTTAGAGAGAGGAAACAGGAATAAGAAATATAGAAAAAGAAAAGGAGGAACCCGAGGAGAATGTCTCCCCATTCAGCCAACCCAACCCACGCATGATACCTCCATGCATCCCACATGCTGAGCATGCAAAGCCACTTGGTGGCTACTTATTTAGACAAAGAGAGAGGGAGATATAGAGAGAGAGAGAGAGAGAGAGAGAGAGAGAGAGAGAGAGAGATAAAGAGAGAGAAAGATCCGTGGGATGGAACTCCTTATGAACAGGCAAGAAACCCACCAAGTCATGCACCACCCCCATACTCCCTCTATATATATCTAATCCTACTGCCTTCCTAGGGTGTTATCCACAAGATTTGGAGAGAAGTCTAGAGAGAGAAAGATAGAAACCGAGAGGGGGTATAAAGAGAAAGTGGATGAAGAAAGGGGCAGAGGCAAAGCAATTTGATGGGGTAGGTATAGGACCTTCTTCCCCATCCCTCAACCTACCTAAACCTAGCTAAAGCAGCCCCATGACTCGCCATAAAACCTGAGAAAAACTGAGAGAAAAAAAATGAGAGTTACACCGGCTGTAGGCTGTAGCAAGCCAATGCAGGGCCTGAGTGATACGAACCCCGCCAACAATGTGACGAAACCCGACACCAAATCTGGAAAACAAGACCAAAGAACCTTCAAGCTTGAAGGAAACCGCGACCCGTTGCTTAGCAAAGCAAGAACCTTGGTATGGTGAAGACGCCACAAACGAGAATGGATGATCCGTTTGATAAGTCTGGTTTGAACGCCACAAGGAATTCCTTGATAAGTTCGGATTAGTTCTTCAAGAAACTCAAGAAGAATATAGAAAACTCACAAAAATATTCATTGATCTTGAATTTTACAACCAAGAGCCTTTTTTATAGGCTTACATGATAAGATCTCTAGAATATTCTAATCTTTGGAGATTTCCTTAGTTACTTCCAATACAATCTTCCAAATATGGTATTTTCCCAAATCTGCTCACATTCCAAATCTGATCCAAATCAATATAAATCTAATCCTTTCCAAATCGAATCCTTTCCAAAACCAAACCAAATTAAGGAAATTCAAAAAAATTCAAATTCAAATTTCAAATTCGAATCTCCATCTGATTTATTGCTAGTCAATTAAGCCACATTAGATTGTGAGCCCACTTGGATGTATATGACTTAGTGAAATACGTCCACATCTGATTGGGACCTTCCTTGCACGTGTATGGTGGATTGGTTCTCTCCCGGATCAAATTTGAGAAGTAAAACCAAGCTTTGTTCACTCTCGGTGGTGAGCATATTTTCTTCTTGTTGTAGAACTCTCCGGACTAGGTTATTCATCTCTTCTTTGAATCTCTTAGCTTGTGCCCTCGTCACCGGACCAATTGGAACTTAAACCGGACCATAAGTCTTGATAGCCTTGATGTCCTCATCACTGAGGCCTGCCACAAGAGTATGAGCTTCGCCAGGACCTCCGTGGAGTTGAAGGGATGCCTCTTACCTCTGTGTATATGCCAGAATGGTCCTGGAAGGCCAAACTCGCCGAAAAACATCACCAGGCTGTAACGCCAGCCATCGACCACCATTGGAGACGAGTCCACTTGGGACTTCTTTGTCTCGACGTCAGAAACAACTTTTATAAAGGATGATTTTCCAGAAAATCATGGGAATGTGGTGAAAAACCCAGTTGCAGATCTGGTTTCGCCATGCAACAGGGCTTTTGAACCGTTAATAGCCTCCTCCAGCCACCAAAGGTTGAGCTATAATACCTGCAACTTCTCCTTGACTACATTATCTCCTTGACTACATTACATCCCTAGTGGGACTGGATAGGCCCAACCATGGGTATTTTAGGACGAAAGTGAAGTCCTTCCAAATCCAATCTTGTCTGTATGCTTGAAACTCGGCTTCCTAAAAACTCGTTCTCCCGAAAGGGGGCTTCGAAGCACATTATACCCGACAAATTCGCACCAAATTTTGCCCTAAATTTAAACTAAGGTTTCTATCTCGTTTCTCGGCAGTTTTTGACTAATCAAGCACAAAAAATTATCTACACTTTGAGGCCAATCCGCTCGTGTTCTCAGAGTTCAATTTCATGAACATTTGATTTCCCAAAAGGATGCCGAAAGTCGCTGCACCTAGTAAATTCGCACCTGATTTCACCGAAACTTCAAATTGAGTTTTCTCTATCACCTAGTAACGAAATCATGTGAAATTTGAGCCTAAACCAATTAAATTTTTGAGAACTTTCCGCCTACGATTTTGGAATAACCGTTCGATAAGGTTTGAAGTCCCAAACTCAACCATTTCGAATTGAGGTTCTCTTTCATTTTACGTCAAATTTATTCCATCCCACCAACTTTGTATGGTTGGCTGCCCACATTTACATATTACATGAAAAATAGTCCTTAGGCTGCGCATATGGCTAGGTTAGTGCTTCATTTATAAGTTTAGCACATGATTGATGCTTAATATATAATGGGTCACATTAATATACACCAACACACACACACTTCCCTTCCACTTGCGGGACAAGCATGTCCCTTACAAGCCATTAGTGGCTGTCATATAGAGAGAGAAGATGAGAACGATAGAGAGACAGAAAGAGAGGAACCAAGAACAAGAAATATAGAAAGAGAGAAGGAGGAACCCGAGGAGAATGTCTCCCCATGTAGCCAACCCAACCCACGCATGGAACCTTCATGCATCCCACATGCTGGGCATCAAAGGCACTTGGTAGCTGCCTATTTAGAGAGAGAGAGAGAGAGAAAGACCTGTGGGATGGAACTCCCCATGAACCGACAAGAAACCTACCAAGTCATGCACCGCCCCCATGCTCCCTCTATATATATCTAATCCTACTGCCTTCCCAGGGTGTTGTCCATAAGATTTGGAGAGAAGTCTAGAGAGAGAAAGAGAGAAACCGAGAGGGGGTGTAAAGAGAAAGTGGAGGAAGAAGGGGGCAGAGGCAAACAATTTGATGCGGTGGGTATAAGACCTTCTTCCCCATCCCTCAACCTCCCTAAACCTAGCTAAACTAACCCCATGACCCACCGTAAAACCTGAGAAAAACCAAGAGAAAAAAAATTACAGTTACACCGGTTATAGGCTGTAGCAAGCCAATGTAGGGCCTGAGGCCTGCCACAAGAGTATGAGCTTTGCCAAGACCTTCGTGGAGTCCAAGGGAGGCCTCCTACCTCTGTGCATGTGCCAGAATGGCCCTGGAAGGCCAAAATTGCCGAAAAAACATTACCAGGCTGTAACTCTAGCCACCGACCACCATTAGCGACAACTCCACTTGGGACTTCTTTGTCTCGACGTCAGAAACAACTTTTATAAAGGATGTTTTTCCAGAAAATGATGGGAATGCGGTGAAAAACCCAGCTGCAGGTTTGGAACCTAGGGTTTCACCATGCAGCCAAGCTTTTCAACCGTTAACAGCCTCCTCCAGCCACCACAGGTCAAGCTATAATACCCGCAACTTCTCCTTGACCACATTACATCCCTAGTGGGACTGGATAGGCCCAACCATGCGTATTTTAGGACAAAAGTGAAGTCCTTCCAAATCCAATCTTGTTTGTCTGCTTGAAACTCGGCTTCTTAAAAACTCGTTCTCCCGAAAGGGGGCTCCAAAGCACATTGTACCTGACAAATTTGCACCAAATTTTGCCCTAACTTTAAACTAAGGTTTCTATCTCATTTCTTGACAGTTTTTGACGAATCAGACATCAAAAATTATCTACACTTCAAGGCCGATCCGCTCGTGTTCTCGAAGTTCAATTTCATGAAAATTTAATTTCCCAAAAGGTTCCCAAAAGTCGCTACACCTAGTAAATTCGCACCTGATTTCAATGAAACTTCAGATTGAGTTTTCTGTCTCACCTAGTAACGAAATCATGTGAAATTTGAGCCTAAACCAATTAAATTTTTGACAACTTTCCGCCTACGATTTTGGCATAACCGTTCGATAAGGTTGGAGTCCCAAACTAAGCCATTTCGGACCGAGGCTCTCTTTCATTTTACGTCAAATTTATTCCATCCCACCGACTTTGCATGGTTGGCTGCCCATATTTACATATTACATGTAAAACACACCTCAGGCTGTGCATATGGCAAGGTTAGTGCCTCATTTATAAGTTTAGCACATGATTAATGCTTAATATATAATGGGTCACACTATTATATACTAACACACACACACTTGCCTTCCACTTGCGGGCCAAGCATGTCCCTTACAAGCCATTAGTGGCTGTCATATAGAGAAAGAAGATGAGAATCATAAAGAGATAGAGATAGAGGAACCCAGAACAAGAAATATAGAAAAAGAGAAGGAGGACCCCGAGGAGAATGTCTCCCCATGTAGCCAACCGAACCCACGCATGGAACTTTCATGCATCCCACATGCTGGGCATGCAAAGCCACTTGGTGGCTGCCTATTTAGAGAGAGAGAGAGAGAGTAGTGAGAGATAAAAAGAGAGACAGACCCGTGGGATGGAACTCCTTATGAACCGGCAAGAAACCCACCAAGTCATGCACCGCCCCCATGCTCCCTCTATATATTTCTAACCCTACTACCTTCCCAAGGTGTTGTCCATAAGATTGGGAGAGAAGTCTAGACAGAGAAAGAGAGAAACCTAGAGGGGGTATAAATAGAAAGTGGAGGAAGAATGGGGCAAAGGCGAAGCAATTTGATGGGGCAAGTATAGGACCTTCTTCCCCATCCCTCAACCTACCTAAACCCATCTAAACCAACCCCATGCCCCGCTGTTAAACTTGAGAAAAACCAAGAGAAAAAAAATGAGAGTTACACCAGTTGTAGGCTTTAGTAAGCCAATGCAGGGCCTGAGGCCTGCCACAAGAGCATGAGCTTCGCCAGGACCTCCGTGGAGTCCAAGGGAGGCCTCCTACCTCTGTGCATGTGCCAGAATGGCCCTGGAAGGCCAAACTCGCTAAAAAAACATCACCAGGCGGTAACTCCGGCCACCAACCACCATTGGCGATGACTCCACTTGGGACTTCTTTGTCTCAACGTCAAAAACAACTTTTATAAACAATGCTTTTCCATAACATCATGGGAATGTGGTGAAAAACCCAGTTGTAGGTCTGGAACGTAGGGTTTTGCCATCCAGTAGGGCTTTTCTACCGTTAACAGCCTCCTCCAGCCACCATAGCCCAAGCTATAATACCCGCAACTTATCCTTGACTACATTACATCCCTAGTGGGGCTGGATAGGCCCAACCATGGGTATTTTAGGACAAAAGTGAACTCCTTCCAAATCCAATCTTGTCTGTATGCTTGAAACTCGACTTCTTAAAAGCTCGTTCTCCCAAAAGGGGGCTCCGAAGCATATTATACCCAACAAATTCGCACCAAATTTTGCCCTAACTTTAAACTAAGGTTTCTATCTTGTTTCTCGGTGGTTTTTGATGAATCAAGCATAAAAAAATATCTACACTTCAAGGCCAATCCGCTCGTGTCCTCGAAGTTCAATTTCATGAAGATTTGATTTCCCAAAAGGTTCCTGAAAGTCGCTGCATCTTGTAAATTCGCACCTGATTTCACCGAAACTTCGGATTGAGTTTTTTCTGTCACCTAGTAACAAAATCATGTGAAATTTGAGCCTAAACCAATTAAATTTTTGAGAACTTTCCGCCTACGATTTTGGAATAATCGTTCGATAAGGTTTGAAGTCCCAAACTCACCCGTTTTGAACTGAGGCTCTCTTTCATTTTACATCAAATTTATTCCATCCCACCAACTTTGTATGGTTGGCTGTCCACATTTACATATTACATGTAAAACACTCCTTAGGCTGCGCATATGGCTAGGTTAGTGCTTCATTTATAAGTTTAGCACATGATTCATGCTTAATATACAATGGGTCACACTAATATATACCAACACACACGCACTTGCCTTCCACCTACGGGACAAGCATGTCCCTTACAAGCCATTAGTGGCTGTCATATAGAGAGAGAAGATGAGAGTGATAGAGAGATAGAGAGAGAGGAACCAAGAACAAGAAATATAGAAAGAGAGAAGAGGGAACCCGCGGAGAATGTCTCCTCATGTAGCCAACCCAACCCACGCATGGAACTTTCATACATCCCACATGCTAGGCATGCAAAGCCAGTTGGTGGCTGCCTATTTAGAGAGAGAGAGAGGCCCGTGGGATGGAACTCCCCATGAACCAATAAGAAACCCACCAAGCCATGCACCACCCCCATGCTCCCTCTATATATATTTAAACCTACTGCTTTCCTAGGGTGTTATCCATAAGATTTGGAGAGAAGTCTAGAAAGAGAACGAGAGAAATCGAGAGGGGGAATAGAGAGAAGGTGGAGAAAGAGGGGGGCAGAGGCAAAGCCATTCAATGGGGCAAGTATAGGACCTTCTTCCCCATGCCTCACCTACCTAAACCCAGCTAAACCAACCCCATGACCAGGTGTGAAACCTGAGAAAAACCGAGAGGAAAAAAATAAGAGTTACACCAGTTGTAGGCTGTAGCAAACCAATGCAGGGTCTGAGGCCTACCACCGGAGTATAAGGCTTCACCAAGACCTCTATGGAGTCCAAGGGAGGCCTCCTACCTTTGTGCATGGGCCGCAATGGCCCTGGATGGCTGAACTCACCGAAAAAATGTCACCTTGCCGTAACTCTGGCCACCGACCACCATTAGCCACGAGTCCACTTGGGACTTCTTCATTTCGACGTTAGGAACAACTTTCATGAAGGATGTTTTTCCAGAAAATCATGGGAAGGTGGTAAAAAACCCAGTTGCAGGTCTGGAACCTAGGGTTCCGCCATGCAGTAGGGTTTTTGACCATTAATGGCCACCTCAGGCCACCACAGGTCGAGCTGTAATAGTCGTAACTTCTCCTTGACTACATTACATCCTTAGTGGGACTAGATAGACCCAACCAGGGGTATTTTAGGACGAAAGTGAAGTCCTTCCAAATCCAATCTTGTCTGTATGCTTGAAACTCGGCTTCCTAAAAACTCGATCTCCTAAAAGGGGCCTCCAAAGCACATTATACCCGACAAATTTGGACCAAAATTTGCCCTAACTTTAAACTAAGGTTTCTCGGCAGTTTTTGAAGAATCAAGCGTCAGAAATTATCCCCACTTCGAGTCCGTTCCTCTCGTTTTCTCAGAATTCAATTCTGTGGAGATTTGATTTCCCAAAAGGTTCTTGAAAGCCGCTGCACCTGGTAAATTCACACCTAATTTCACCGAAACTTCGAATTAAGTTTTCTTTCTCACCTAGTAACAAAATCATGTGAAATTTGAGCCTAAACTAGTTAAATTTTCAACAAATTTTCGCCTACGATTTTGGAATAACTGTTCGATAAGGTTTGAAATCTCAAACTCAGTCGTTTCAAATTGAGGCTCTCTTTCATTTTACGTCAGATTTATTCCATCCCACCAACTTTGCATGGCCGGCTGCCCACATTTACATATTGCACATAAAACACTCCTTAGGTTGCGCATATGGCCAGGTTATTGCCTCATTTATAAGGTTAGCACATGATTGATGCTTAATATATAATGGGTCACACTAATATATACCAACACACACACATTTGCCTTGCACTTGTGGGACAAGGATGTCCCTTGCAAGCCATTGGTGGCTGTCATATAGAGAGAGAAGATGAGAATGATAGAGAGATAGAGAGAGAAAGGACCCAAGAATAAGAAATATAGAAAGAGAGAAGGAGAAACCCGAGGAGAATGTCTCCTCATATAGCCAACCCAACCCATGCATAGAACCTTCATGCATCCCATATGCTAGGCATGCAAAGCCACTTGGTGGCTGCCTATTTAGAGAGAGAGAGAGAGAGAGACAAAAGAGAGAGAGAGAGAGAGAGAGAGAGAGAGAGAGAGAGAGAGAGAGAGAGAGAGAGAGAGAGAGAGAGAGATGTACTAAGAGATAGAGAGAGAGAAAGACCCATGGGATGGAACTCCCCATGAACCGGCAAGAAACCCACCAAGCCATACACCACCCCCTATGCTCCCTCTATATATATCTAACCCTACTGCCTTTCAAGGGTGTTGTCCATAAGATTGGATAGAAGTCTAGAGACAGAAAGAGAGAAACCAAGAGGGGGTATAGAGAGAAGGCGGAGGAAGAGGGGGGCAAAGGCAAAGCCATTCGAAGGGGCAGGTATAGGACCTTCTTTCCCATCCCTCAACCTACCTAAACCCAGGTAAACCAACCCCATGACCCACCATGAAACGTGAGAAAAAATGAGAGAAAAAAAATGAGAGTTACCCTTGTTGTAGGCTGTAGCAAGCCAATACAAGACCTGAGGCCTGCCACAGGAGTATGAGGCTTCTCCAGGACCTCTGTGGAGTCCAAGGGAGGCCTCCTACCTCTGTGCATGTGCCGAAATGGTCCTAGAAGGCTAAACTCACCAGAAAAATGTCACCAGGCCGTAACTCAGGCCACCAACCATAGTTGGCAACGTGTCTACTTGGGACTTCTTTGTCTTGACTTGAGGAACAACTTTCCTGAAGGATGTTTTTCTAAAAAATCATGGAAACAGTTGCAGGTCTAGAACCTAGGGTTTCACCAAGCAACCAAGCTTTTTGACTGTTAACGGCCACCTCCGACCACCACAGGTCGAGCTCTGGGTATGAGTGTGCAGTCTAGGTCTTTAGCTATCTATGGGTCACACATGCATGGCCAAGAAGTACGGTGGATGTCCGAAAACGAGGCTAGAAACACCATCAGCCGCGATGGAGGAAGGAGAAGGTTGTGCCTTCCTACCCCACGAACGATTGGTGGCACGTGTTGGTGCGTGGCAGCTCTGATGGCCACCAAATTTTGGTGGCATGGTCCTAGTAACCATTTGAGCCTACCCTGAATGTTTTGGAATTTTTTGATATATCTATATTTTTTGTAAATTAAAACAGTGTTCTAACACCGAAAATCATAGAAAATAAATTATAAATGAGAAAATTTTGAAATTTTACCAGTGGATCTCTAAAAATATGAGAAACCCAAATATGGGAAAGTGTGGGGTCATTGGACCTCCTAGTAAAATTTAAGATTTTACCCTTGGGTGCTGATACTAGACAATTTTGTTCTTGACGGGAGACGGGAAGGGTTCCAACAGACCTATCCCACCGAGCCTACCCTTACTAACAACTCTAATCTTGATATCTTCCTAATTATTTGTCACTTCAAATAACAATCACTGATTTATTAGATTTATTGAGAAATTTTGAATAATTGTGACGAGCAAGCTAGTATTTTATTCATTCATAGAAAGTACGTGAATCAAGGACTAATTTGACCCCAACATATCATCAAGGTAGGAAACTATGCATTCTTTAAGATACATGCTTATTTTATTCTTTATCAGATGATCTGCAAGTTGCCTTAATTGTTTATGTGCCTTTCTACAAATTATCCTACTGAATATATTTTTCCTTCTGTAAATGATTTCAAAATATACATTACATGTTTGCTTGTATCGCTGGGGAGAAATAAGAGTGGAACAACCTAAAAGGAAAAGACCCCGAATTATATCATGGGTGCACCTAATTGGGCTTGATACTCGGGGCTTGTAAGCACCCCATTTTTGGTCGCTCGGCAATCACCGGCCCGACCAAACTCCCTTTCAAAACCCCATAGGAATATCCAAGCCCAAATCAACTTTCAGACCCCTATCCAATCAATCAATCGCTTTTTAGGGCCAGCAAAGGCCTAATAACCAAATCTGCCCCTTGAGCCTCCAGGCATGTCTTTGAGAAAGTTCAAAATTCCTCAAGACGGTAAGTCTACCTTTCCAAAATGTTCCTCGATAGTTCGGCATGCTCAATACGCCATCCTAACCAATTCCGGTCCTGTTCTAATAAACTCCGGTCAGAATGACTGTTTTACCCCTAGGCACCCCAGCACAATACAAATCCCACCTAAATAGTGAAAACACCTTCCAAATATATCCCTAAACAGTCCAGTACACTTGACACGCCACTCCAATCCATTCTGACCCATTTTGACCAAGCTCGATCAAAATGACCATTTTACCCCTACAGACCCAAACGCGCCCCAAAACTATACTGGCCCAGGGTATTGAATGGCGGGTCTCATCATACACCCCTATTTAATCTAAGGTGAACCTCACGACTCTAAACACTCCTGACTCAACGAAAGTCCCTTGAAGCGTCTCGTAGACACTCCGCCAGGGTTGTCTTTTCTTCTGATTCCCTAGTCACGTCAAATGACTTGAGAAATACGTAAACCAGGGAATTCCCAAAAGCTCGTCCATAGGTCTTTTCATTGATATGACTCGATCGGATGGATCGCTTCCTGAAGCCCCTTATCATATGGCTTGAAAATTGCCACTTTTAGTAACCATGAGACGCTCTGCCAAGATTGATTTTTTCTCCAATTCCCTGATTATAACTCACCGTCAAACGACTTGAGAAATGCATAAATTAGGAAATTTTCGAAAATATTTTTAGAGCACTTTCCATTGGTACGATCCAACTGGAGAGATCGCTTCCCAAAGGCCTCGATCATATGGCCCACAAACAGCTATTTTTACACACTTGCGGAGCGTATCACAGACGCTCTGCCAAAATGTGTTTTCATGCACACTTTCTGAGATGATATCTCACAATTCTGAACACCTTTTAAGCTTTTCAAAAACTCAAAAGTTTACGAGAAACCTTAGGAGAACACCATGAATGCGACCAATTTTCTCGGGTCCTTTCCGGTTGGTACAATTATCAAGGCAAAGTTTGAATGAACACTCCCGGTAGCGGAGCGTATGCTACATGCACCCAGATTTTATCAGATTGATCAAACTTCGCCTAGCCCTTAAAATTTAGCCAGTACAATGAGTGCCACATGGCAGTTTGCCAATGGAACAGTACTGGCGCATGTAGCGCATGCACCAGGGAAAATTTTGCCCAAGCACACGTCCTACATGTGCTAAGTCTACCTAGATTGCCTGTAAATACAAGCCTCCCCTTTGCATATTCCATAATCGAATTTGATAGTGAAGCTCTGTTAAAACTGCTCTAGAATCTCAAATTCCTATATACATTCCACTCCTCAAACACTTAGACTAGATTCCATCTACCTCTAACCCATTGGCAGCAAAAGGTAGTATTCTTTTTACATTCTTGCAATCTACACTCCTCTCTTCTCCCTCCTAGCCTACCTAGGCTATTCTCTATTTTAATCCCCATCTTCTACCTCCCTTTTTTGCATGCTTGAAATAAGGAAGCTCTTAATTCATGCCTAGAAGAAGGTTTATGAGAGCGACCATGTAGGAAACTTCTCACAAATCTACTTTAAAATGGTTGGCCTTAGAACACCTTGCTATGTGGTGAAGCCTCTAGCGTTGTATGATTTCATGACCCTTTTGCATATAATTATCTTGTTCATGTTTTGCATGCTTGGCTTTGTTTTCATTTTTCCAAAGCTTTCACTATCTCTATTTCTATGGCATTCTTAAGCTCCATATTCAAATGTTTTCCTAAAAATGGTACTAGAGTTGGTTTCTTGAAGCCTAGGTTAAACCCTCAATCTTTACCCCTTAGAAAACTCTCTTTGAGTCCCTTGACTTCATTTTGCAACTCTACATTTCATTACTTTTCAAAATTGCATTAAAATGGCTTTCAAACCCCCTTTCTTCTATGTTGATTTTCAAGGGCTTTATTCTCTTGAATTTTGTAGTTGAAATGGTCCCTTGGAATGCTCTCTTGAGTGGTCTCCCTATTATCTTGACCATATATGAACCCTAGTTCATTGGAGTTGGCTCTATTCTCTTTAAAATGGTTTTCAAAATAATTCCTTTCAAAAAGGGTTTTCAAAATTGCACTCTCTTCAACTTGCATAAAAATCGCTTTCTCAAACCATCATTTTTATATTGATTTTAGAAGTCTTGCTCTCTGGATATTAAGGTTGGAATGGTCCCATGGAGTCCTCTTTAGAGTGATTTCCTCCAAATCAACCATATGAACCCTTATTCTTTAGAGTGATCTTCAACTTGTTAAAAGTGGTTTTCCAAAACCTCCCTCCCAAAGCCAATTTTCGAAAGGTCATTCTCTCTAACTTTCAAGTCTTCAAAACTATCTATTCAATATTGATTTTCACAAGTTTTACTCTCTTGAGTTTGTGGGTGAAATGGTTCTAAAGCAACCCTCTCTTGAGTGGTTTCCAAATATCAACCGTAGGACCCCAACACTCACTTAAGTGGCTTTCACAAAATAGTTTTCAAAACATACTTTCAAATTTCATGCATAGAACCACCTTTCTAAAACCACTTGTCAAAATCATCTCCTAACCCTAGGTTACCTTGACCCTAGTTGTCCAAACCCTAGGTTAACCTAACCTTAGTCATTTTAACCTTAAGTTAACCCAACCTAGTTAGTTAACCCTAGCTTACCTTAACCTTAGGACAACCAAACCCTAGGTTAACCTAACCCAAGTTAGTTAACCCTAAGTCATCTCACCCTTAGGTTAACCTAATCCTAGTTAGTTACCTTTAGGCTACCTTAATCCTAAATTAACCTAATCTAAGTTAGTTAACCATAGGTCACCCTAACCCTAACCCAACCTAAGTTAGTTGGCTTCAAGGTAATTCAAAGACCCATTTTTAAATAATCTTTCAACTCAAAAATCATTTTTGTAACATATTTTCAAAACATACCATTTTCTTAAGATTTAAAAAATCAACTCCAAAACCTTTTCAAGTATCCCTACACTCTATGTCTATAAGAAGTTCTCTTAAACTAATCTCAACTAAAATGACTAGACCCTTAACATTTTTCAAAAATTACTTGCAAAAAATGTTTTCAAGAACTCACAATCCTAAGGTGTCCCTAACCGTTTTATGGTTAGGGATGCCTAGAGAATGTGTTACATTAAATACAACCCCCGAGGTTGTCCATATTAGGGTTCCAAAACCCTAAGAGTTTTCGAAAGCTCTTTTCGAAAATGATTTCCAAACATCACATTCTTGAAGCAACTCTAATCCTTCCATGATTAGGATTGATCAAGTGCAGGTGAGAAATTCAAAAAGGGTTCTATAACCCTAACGTTTTAAAAAGCCAAAGAGAAGTCTCTAGCCCATTTTCCAAACATGTTTTTAAAACTCATTACCCTAGAGGAGTTTAGTTCTTCAGTGACTAAGTTCTTAAAGGTAAACGAAACATAAAAAATATCTTTCATAAGGTGCTCAAAGACGATTTTCAAAATCATTTCAAGACAAGTTCATAAGAGCTCATGTGACTCCAAGTCCAATTTTCAAGTCCATAATCGAATTTTCAAAACTTTCAAAACTCTCTTCAGTCATGTTTAAAAGCATTTCAAAACACTTCAAAATTCCATTTCAGGAGCACTTTCAAAAACCTTTAAGTTCTATTCCAAAAACACTCCAACATCTGAATTCAAAACTCTCAAAGTTCTCTTTTTTCAAAGACCTCAAAGTGTCTTCACGTCTCTCCAAAGACCTCAATATGCCTTCAAAATATTCCAAAGGCCCTAATGCGCCTATTTTCCATCAAGTTCTTGCCCAAACTACGAATGACTTGATTCTCGCCAAATGAGATACGTAGGCAACCTAAAATGGTGCGGGCATAACCCTTATTTCAACCCAAGTTCTCTTTTCAAATTCTCTATCAATTCAAAATTTTTATTTCGAATCCCTTCCAAACTTTCATATTTTCAAACATTTTTCTCTGAACTTGCATCATTCATTCAAAAAGTGATAACCAAACCCCGTTTTCAAAACTCTGAAGTGGATATTAAGTGGATAATGGTAACTAGTTATTCTACTGAGTGAACAAAGGATTATTAGACATGTAGGTACCGAAAGGGCAGGTAAGGTGATGATCTTAGAATATCTTCCTTACACGTAACCAACCCCCAGATCATAGATTTCTGTTTTCGAAAGATCAAAATAGAGTTATTTTCAAAAAGGGCTTAAAACTTTTCAAAGGTTGTCAAACAACCTATTTTCTTAAAAACTTCTCTTTTGAGGAAGTTTTTCAAAACATTTTTTAAAAACACTAAGTTTCTTCGGATTATATTTAGTTTTAGGTGACCTAACTCACCTTAATCGAGTTAGGTGGCGACTCCCAAACTTTTTTCAAAAAACCCTTATATCAAATCATGTTTTCAAGTTCAAACCTAGTCGCACTCGTCCTTCTATAAGGATGAGTTCTAATGACAGAGTTTTGTGCTTTTTGACGAAGGATATCATGGGTCAGTGTCACTGGGCTTGATAATAGGCTAGATGATCATGGGTGGGCTCCACTGGACTTGATGACAAAGGATGAATTATGGGTGGACCCCATTAGCTTGAATTGGCTCGGGCAGGACATACCTACATAGATCTTGGAATTGATAAAAGAAAATACAAGGGATATATGTATGCCATGACATTCTTTTATTGCATTGCATTTAAACCTGTACCTCATAGAAATCATAGATTTTCTATTGGGTTTCGTAGCTCACTCCTATTTTATAGAACATTTTTCAAGAGTTGAGACATCAATCGATTTTCCAAGGAAATGAATATGTGGGAACGAGTCCCCCTTGCTATTTTGTTGTTTTAAAACTTTTGAGTTAACTAGTTTTATTTTGAATTGTATTGTAATGAGACATTTGCGGAGATTGCACTAAGTTTTCGGTTATAATGTAATGATAATTGGACTATTCCGGATTATGGTGAGATTCATGTTTATCATGCCTTGTTAAACTTATAACCCCCTAACCCCCTTCACTGTCGTGACCTAGTGAGAGCGAAGTTGGGTCGTGACATCACCACGCATTTTTTTTGGCCTTATTTTTTACCTTCTTGAGTATTGGACATTCAGGTTTCATGTGGCCGAATTTCTTGCATTCATAACACACAATAGTATTGTTTTTTGAAGACACATTTTCACTTTGCCTTTACTTTCTTAGAAACCTTTTGAATTTCTTTGTGATCATAGCAAACTCCTTATCTTCATTGTTAGTCTCTCCATCGTCACTATCAAATGTGGAGAAAATGATGGATGATTTCAATGCTATACCTTTCTTCTTTTTGCTTTCATCATCATTCATTCTCATGGTAAGCTCGTGAGTCATGAGTGAATCAAAGAACTCATCCAAGCTAAGCTTTGTAAGGTCTTTGGTTTCTTGAATGACGATGACTTTCGACTCTCAATTCTTTGATAAACACCTAAGAATTTTTCTCACTAATTCAACATTAATATAAGATTTGCCAAGAGATTTTAAAGTATTTATAATATCAGTGAATTTAATAAACATGTCAGAAATAGACTCATCAAGATTCATTTAAAACAACTCATATTTGTGCACAATGATACTAATCTTGGATTACTTAACTTAATTAGTTCTCTCGTGTGTAATTTTTAATTTATTCCAAATTTCTTGAGCTCACAAGTAGATATATGATTGAATTCATTAAGATCACGAGCACAATAAAGAAGATTCACAGCTCTAGCATTTATTTAAACACTTTTCGTATCACTAATATTTCATTTACTTTCTTCCCTAGGCACAGTTTTTTCTTCTACAATCTTGGTTGGCATACCAAAACCATTAACAATGACTCTTCATAATTCATATTTAGTAGCTTGAATATCTATTCTCATTTTAGCTTTTCAGTAGTTGTAATTAGTACCACTAAACAATGGTGGTCTATTAGTCAATTGACCTTCAGCAAAGGTAGTACTAAAAATGGTTGCCATAATTTACTCTAATACAGTTAAGTCTACTAAAAGAGCTCAGACTCTAATACCAATTGTTAGGATCAAGCGCTTACCACTGCACCCAAAACAATTATTGTTAGTCAAGACGCAACTTTATTTCCTTATACATTAGCAGCGTAGAGCTCCGCACTAAGTGACAGGTAGGCATGAGGGTTTGCGCCATGTAAGCACCACGGCTTGGCCAGTCACGTACTCGATTTGGGTCCCTCATAAAACTCAACCGAGTTAAAGGTCAATTGCTGACCCCATAAAACCAAAATATGTTACATACAATATTGACATAATTAGTTAATTGACGTGTTATCATAGTTGAATTAATTAAGTTAATTAATCAATAAAAAACAAACCCACATTCCCAAGTCATTTGAATTTTAACTTGTGAAAATGAATCATAAAAAAAACAATTTTATTTTTTTATTTCAAAATAAAGAGCTGACTTCTTTATGGGTATTTTTATTAATTCATTAATCTATTATGGTCTTGACACAAGAGTTATGTATTCACTTTGAATAATAAGAAGATTAGTTAGATGACTTTTGTTATCTCACTTTTTTATTTTAAAATTGTCCTAAAAATGGGAACACCTAATGGGGACCGATCAGGCGAATGTTGACCAGGACCCCTATCAGAGGCTAATCGGGGTGATCACAGATGACGAGGCTCTCTGGTAGTACTAAGCAGGATCTGGTTGAACACACCGCGGTCGACCAGTTTGGCCAAACATACCGAGCAAGAGCATACCGACCATCCCCCTAGACTGGCCTATGAGGATCACGCCTGACATTGAGCCTGACTGTGTACTACCAAAAGGACAAGACGTGTAGTGAGACAACCACCCTTCCTGCTACACGCCAACGTCAGTCTAACAAGTG
>CM065386.1:40642500-40662500 GCA_033060915.1 Euryodendron excelsum
AAAATTCCAATACCAATATAGGGATAGTGTATTGAGGTTACCAAACTTAATCCAGAACCTTAGTTTCCTTAAAGATCAAAGAATCAATTGATAAGAATTAGAGAAATTAGAGATTAAACTTTGAAGATCTAATTACCTCCATTAAAGACTTGAAAATCTTGAGTGATTTTCTCAATTGAACCTAAGAGATTGTTTATCTACTCATCACCATTGCAAGAGAATAGAGAATTTGAAGAGAAATTGAAGTATCAAAGGCAATTATATTGAAATCTATCTATTACAATGCTAATTCTATAAGTTTCTCTCTCTACAATGCTCTCAAAATAGCTAATATGGAGTACCGAAACATATGAAATGAAGCTTAAATCCCAAAATTCAGCAATACTGCCTTAAATTGCTGGAAATAAAAGAGAGAGACGTAAGCCATTCGCATGCCTATCGAATAGCTAGCCAACGGTGAAAATAAGTTGCAGAATCTCCTTCCGGGACGTGTGATGTCTCGTGAGAGTTTTCAAGATAATGTCTACAAACTTTAATTTGTAAATTGAAATTAAAGGTAAGAATAAGGAGAACCTGTGTAATTCAACTCAAGTTAACATTAGATGTCACTCCTAACTCGTAACACGTACAAGAGTATGCAATAATACATATAAAAGAGAGGATCAAGTGTGTGGGTGAAGAATCATCCTTATATAACTCAAATGAATTTTGGGCAAATGCTCATTTTGGGAATTTCATTAATCTCCAATTTATTGGTTTATGATTTTTGGGTAAATGCCCATCAACCAGGAAAGCTAATCAGAAATTGACATCAACAGATTGGAGATTTACACATCCGGTACAATTACAACTAACACAATCGTGATTCCCAATCCTCCATCATTGATCTAAAAATAAAGTTAGACATACATAAATGTGTATATATATACACGTGTGCGTGTCATCATCTCAAAAGAATAAATGGAAAAAAAAACAAAAAATAATATAATAAAACCAGAATATTTATATAAGATTTATGTATATGTGTTTGAATGATAGCATTTCATTTTGAACAAATTATTTATTATAATGGATTTTAATTGCAAAAATTAACTTCACTACATCATTATTGTGAAATTTTTTTGTATAGTTCTTTTGAAAAAAATAACATTTTCAAACAAAAAACAAGAGTATTGCTATGAAAACTATAATTTTTGCATAAAATTTTTATATAAAATAATGTGGATGCGTGTGATTTTGTTATTTCAAACTGGAACACTTACTATTTTAACCTGAAATTCCAAAAATAAAATTGCCGTATCATTTTTATGGGGATTTTCTTGTCAAACTATACTAAACATTTATAATAATCCAGAACGATAAAATGAACAAAAACGAATGCGAAGTCTAATAGGGAATTCGAAGTTCAACGTGAATCCTTTGAATATAAAGTTAGATGGTATGCCAGCTCTTAATGGCAAAAGCATTGTATGTAGGGCAGGAGGAGTAGAGTGGAGACCTAGAGTAGAGATTATAATAAGAGTCTAACAAGCCATTCAAGCTCATATCAAACTTCAAATAGGTTCACACTAACCGCATCAATATCTCACAATAAGTGCACATTGGCCTAATTAATGATTACAACAGAAAGAGGCCCTATTGTTAGAATTTAGCCCTTCTCCAAAAAAAATAAAAATAAAAATAAAAATAAAAATCAATTAATAGAAGCTCAATTGTGAATTCTAACAATTCTTCCACTTGATCAAATATTAATTGTAGTTTGATAACTTTAAATAAACTTTTTGGTATTAAAATAACTCTCGGGCTGAAACCGAAAAAGTTACACACCTTAAATCAACCTATGTTATACGATATATATATATATATATATATGACCATTCATAATTAAAAATGTCAAATGATATAGTGTAGTATTAAAATAGTACTCCGATATTATCATGTAAATGTTCTATTTCAATTATCATTCCTCAAATGTTATCCAAAAAAAAATGCATATGGTTAAGTACTGTTTCATCCAGATGCTCCCAAAAAATGGGTAGAAAAACTTTAGGTTTCTCGCTTTTGTCCAGGTTCTTTTCGTTTCGAATTCTTTTGTTCATCCTTTTTTTCAGCATGTCTTAACAGGTACATCCATTAAGATGGTTTAAGTGTATGCTCCTTTATTTTTCGAAATTGTACTGAGGGAATACAAAGACCAATCTCAATCATTAACAAGTGCTAAAAAGAGACGAGCTATTAGTATAAATATTTCTAATCAATACTAATTTGATGGGCAAATAAAAAAATAGGAGTAGCATATAAAAAGTCATATCATAAATTGATGCACCTCTAAATTGAACAACAAAATTGAAATAATAAATAAATAAATGGAAAGTTGGTAACTGTCGTATATATGATCTAAACTGTCCAACTCTTGGCTATAGCCTTTATGCGTGAACTAAGATGCCTCTCTACAGTTTTTCATCACTGTTGAGGTTGAGCAACTCGTCTTAGTTGAAAAGTAGGGCAACGAGTTGGGTGTCATTGTCAGATTAAAGTTTATTACCTACTCTTTTAGAAGACGGACTACACAAACTGCATCAATTGGTGACCACAATCAGCAGCAACCTTGAAATTAGAGGCATAGGCGAGATGGCCACCATGAAGAATGGTCGAAGCATTTGATCATTTGAAAATGCGAATTGACATTTAGCGGGATCCAGGGGGAGAGAAAGCGTATGCCTTTTTTAAAAAAAGAGAAAGCGGGGGAGCTTTTGGTCTGTGTTTTCTAGAGAGAGAAAATAACTTTGGGTCTATTTTAGAGAGAGAAATAGGCAAAATGAGAGAATTGTCTATTTTATGATTATGACATTTGATTATTAATTTATATGATTTTCTCTCATTTATATTCGGTCATGCTATTTTATGCAATTATTAAATATACATGAGATGTATGGTGTCATGAATTTACATTTTAGGTAGATCACGTGTATGATGGGTTTTATACACGAAGAGATGAGATTTTGCCAGTTACTTATATATCTAAACTGAGTTCATAGTTAGAGTAAGTCTGGACAACTAAATTGGTTAGCTATAACACATGTAACTCTTAAATTGTTAGAATGGTTTTTCTAGGCCATTGGAGTGGGACTCTAGGTTAGTATGTTGGTGTATTAGGAGTACATTGAACTGGAACAGGATAAGTACACATTATCATAACTATCAATGGTAGTGTTACTTCTTACAACTCTACTAATTGCAAAGTGAGTCTTAACCCTGAGAGGTTAAAGGACTTAGGTCCTTGGTGATATTTACTTTGACTTATCAATGAGTCGGACTTCTATACGGTCAATACCTTGATATCTTGGGTGTACAATGTTGGGGTTTGGGAATTTGTAATCTTAATAAGGTTATCATACTCTTATGAGATATGTATTACCTAGACTCAGTCTTTCATTTGATCACCATTGGTATGTCGAGTTTTTATTCATGTACTGTTTATAGTACAAAGTTATTATTTATTTTCAAAAGAATTTTTAAGAAATAAATAATTTACAATGATCAATAGTTAGGCTGGATAGTCTTGGAGAAGATGTAAACGGGTCAAGTTGACGATTTTGTAGCTTGGTGCCAATTTACGAATACCAATAGTGGGGATTCATCTTTGTGGTAATTAGTAGGATGGGGGTCTTGATGTAATTTCTAATCTTGAGAGGTTAACTACCATCAGTTAGTAGGATAGTTTCACTTATTTTCTTATTCATCAGGGGTTGATGTGTAATTAAAAAATTTGTGTTAGTTTCGGATATGGAAACCCTAGAGATCCCCTTCTTGCACTTGGAGAGGGACATATATATATATATATATATATTTATGTGTACAAGATAGCCACAAACTTCATTATTCCTTTGGAATTTTGGAAAAGAGAGTAAGAGGAGATTTGGTTCGAGTTTTCACCAATTCTTGCTACCTTGGTGCCCTAATGATAAAACAAAGAATACCCTTAAGTCAAGAAGGCTCAAAGTAAGCTCAAGATTCAAGTGTTCACATTATATAGGGTGTGTAACCAAGTCCTACAAGGTATGATTGTATTTATATATTCTTGTTCATGCATGGATCAATGAAGAAACGTGAGATGGATCTCAAATATTTTTGAAATATATTCCGCAAGGGTTTTCTTTAAAACCAATAAGAGATAGAGGGGGCAAGATAAGGTCGTCAAAGTTGTTAGGGGTTGTATGATATTAGCCATTAAGATAATGGTGATAGTTATAGGTAGCCAAATCTCCATAAGCCACGTGTGTCGCGCCCCGATTTTTCACACTCGAGAAAACACAAGTGAGAAAAATACAGTACTCTCTCGTTAGAACTTATCCTCCTAAAATAATGAGTGCGACTAGGTTTGAATTAGAAATAGATTTGATTAAGGATTTTTGAAAAAAGTTTGGAGTCGTTACATAACTTGATTAAGGTGAGTTAGCTCACCTAAAACTAAGCACAGCCCGAAGATTATACTTAGAGTTTTTGAAAAGGTTTTGAAAAACTTCCTCAAGAGAGGGTTTTCTTAGAAAATAGGTTGTTTGGAAACCTTTGAAAAAATTTAAGCCATTTTTGAAAAATAACTTCGGTTTTGGTCTTTCAAAAATAGTGATTTTAGGTTCGGAGGTTTGTTACATATAGGGAAGATACACTAAGCTATCATCCTATCCCGTCCTTGCAGTACCTACAAGTCTATTCACTCTATGTTCATTCATTTAGAATATTTGATTATTTAATGTCCAATACTATCTACTTTGAAACAGAATTTTAGAAAGGAATTTGATATGATGCATGACATGCAAGTGCAAGAAAAGATTTGATTTTGAAAATAGATTTGAAAAGAGGATTTGAAGCTTAAAAAGATTATAGAATTGGAAATTTGTAAAAACTTGTGGAATTAAAAATTTAAAAAAAGTTGTGACTGCACCCATAAGGGTTACCTACGTATCTCTTTGTTGGGAATCAGGTCAGTCGTAGTTCGAACTCGTGGTCCAATTAAATATAGACGCTTTGAGGTTTTTGAAAAGTTTGATTTGAACTTTGAATAGAAGATTTGAAATTGAATTTTGATTTGAAAAGATCGAACTTTGAAGAAAAACTTATACTTGATTTGGAAAAGATTGGGTTCAGCTTTGAAAACATCTTGACTTAGATTAAAATTTGAAAATCATATTGATTTAGAAAAGAGTTGAGGCTTTCTAAATTTAGGGTTAGGGTTGAACTAGGGTTTAAGTATCGTAGGACTTAGGTAACCTAGGGTTGAAGCATGTGCTTGAAATAAGAAGGTTTGATTTAGATTTGAAAAGTTTGATTTTAAAAAATTTTGAATTACGAAAGTTGAATTTAGGAAATGACTTGATTTGATTTTAAAAACACTTGACTTGAAAAGACTTGTACAGATTTGACTTAATTATTTGATTTGAAAGAATTTAGAAAGTTAGGGTTTAGGAAAAATTAGATTTTGGAAAGATTTAAATTAGAAAAGTTTCAAAATAGGAAAGTTCCATTTTAGGAAAGTGCCAAATTAAGAAAGTTTCATTTTAAGAAAATGTTTCCATTTTAGAGAAGTTGTGAATTAAAAAAGTTTTCTTTTTAAGAAAGAGTTGGTTTTGGAAAGATTTGAATTTAAAAATTTTTGAATTTACGAAGATTTGAACTTAGAAATATTGAAATTTGAAAAGATTTGGAAGTTTGAAATTAGAAAAATTTTGGAATTTGGAAAGATTTGATAAGTTGAATTTGGAAAGTTGAGATTTAGAAAGGTTTAAAATTAGGAAATGTTTGAAAGTTTGAAATTAAGAAAGATTTGATCTCTATTTCCTAAAGTTGAAGATTAGATCTTATTTTCAAAGATAAATGATTTGATTTTGTTTCTAAAATTAAAGGATTTGATTTAATTTCTTAAATTGGAAGATTGGATTTGACATGGAATTGGAAAGGTTGAGTTTTGAAAATTTCAAATTTGGAAATATATGATTTGGTAGAAAAAAGAGGTCTTGAAAATCTAAGATTTGATGTGGAAAATAGTTTTGAAAACTTATGATTTGAGGAAAAATAGAAAGTCATGATTTTATGAAAGGGAATTAGGGTTTCCTAACCATGGATTCTAGGGTTTGACTTGTACTCCAAGACAAAGAGTTTTTTTGAAAAGTAAATCTTTGAAAAGAGTTTTTAAGAAATAGATTTTTGAAAAGAGTTTGTAGTAAGTAGATTTGCAAAACTATTTGGAAAGAGATATGAATATGAATTTTTGCAAGTCTCTTGAATATCTCACTTTGCTAAAATGATTCTAACCATGAAAAGATTAGAACTATTCTAAGGTTGTGATTTTAAAAACAACTAGGATTTGAAATATAGACTATAATGATCACATTGAATATATATAACACTTTTCTAAAACAACCCTAACCATGGAATGACTAGAATCACTCTAGTATTGTGATTTTGAAAACAAGTTTGAATAATGAGATTTTGAATGCAAGTTTTGAAAAAGAGTTTTAATGCAATTTTGATGCAAGTTTGAAAATAATTTTGAAAGCAAGCTTGAATAAATATATGAATATAACATGCACAATGCAAGAGGGTCGTGAACATAAAAGGTTAGGCTTTATCACATAATCAAGGGGGCCGAACTCACACCATCAAAGGTTGAATTAGAAGAAAGCCCCTAACACGGTGACCTTTAACGGTCCTTTCTAGGCATGAACCAAGAAAGTCTCTTGTTTCAAGTATGCAATAAGAGGAGGTAGAAGATGGGGATTAAAATAGAAGAAAACCCAAGTGGGTTAGGAGGGAAAAGAGAGAGGGGGGATTACATAAAAGTAAATAGAAAACCAACCTTGTATTATTCTTGCTTTGATTACTTGGTTTGCTTTACTTTACTTGAACTTGGACAACTTTGAAGTTGCAGCACTTGAGTCTTTAATGGATGTTTGGAGGCTTGTGTGTGAGTGTATAAGGTGTATAGAGGCTAGGGTTAGAGTGTATGGAGGCCAAGGCTTGAAGAAGCTTGAGAGAATTGGGGTTTAGAGAGATTTCGAGATCTATTTTCAAAGAGACAGAGTTTCTGGATTGGATTTACGGACCTTTTTTACACAGGGGGAGAGTCTGTATTTATAAACAATTGAAATGACCTTAGTGCGTGTTACAGTGACGCCAAGGTAAATTTTCCACTAGCGCTACCAGGAGTACTGACACTAGGCCATTTATTGACTTGGCGCCACTTAAGAAAGTTTTAAGGCGACAAAAAACATATCTTTCGACCCTTAAGATGCAAGGCAAAAGATTTAGGCCCTTGTCCTAGTGACTACCATGTAATTTTTGGCTTGGTTTGACTAGGAGTGACTTTGAAAGGTCTGGGAATAATCTGAAAGGTTCCGAGTAACCAGACTCGACTGGAAATGGACGGGAACCCTCGAGAAAGTGTCCCAAAGATAACTGGCTTGAGAAACAATGCTAGAATAGTTGAAAAGGTCGACTGGCCCGCTAGGGGCAAAACGGTCAATTAAATTGAGAAAATATCAAAATAGACTCGGAGTGATCCGTGAGAACACTTGAAGGTTAGAAACACTATCGAGAGTGTTCTAAGGGGGTTACCGGTTTGATACCCAGAGCCGATGTGGTTGAAAAAGGTGACCGGCCCACTAGGGACAAAATGGTTATTTTGCACCTATCATGCCGGAATGGACTTGGAATGATCCGGAAAGGTGTTGGAAGGTTGAGGATACTATTTAAAGCATCCTCGGCAGATAACCAGTTTGATGCCCAGAGTTGGTGTAGTTCTCGGAGGCGATCGGATGCTTAGGGGCAAAATGGTTATTGTGGTCTCGAAATTGATCTGGAATCGACTAGAAGACATTTGAACATGTCAGATTGTCTTTGGGATAATCTTGGAAAGATGGACTTACCGTTCTGAGGGCTTAGGTACTTTCTCGAGAAGTGGGCCAGAAAGGCCCAAGCGGCAGTTTGGTCATTTTTTATTGGAGTGGGCTAGCAAGCACTAGTATTGACCTAAGTTTCGAGTATTTCTATCACTCTGACGGTGTGTGACTAGTTGGTTTCCAAAGGTATCCCATCCTTCGGTAAACATGTCATCGCCAAAAGGCGTGTTCTGTACCGTAACATATGAGTTTTGTTGACAATTTCCAATGTCAACCTGTTTGTGAGTGTTTCTACCACTTTAAAGGTTGCGATGTTTGTGAATGTTTCCATCACTTTGACGGTATGCAATCATTCCGAAGATTGCCTGATCTTGAGAAGCTGCTAGATAGATTTATTGTTTAAGGAATTAACTTTTTTGAAAGACGTGCCAGATAACAGACATTCTACATTGGCGAGCTAGTAGGCGCCAAAAGTGAACTGTTCTACCATCTCGGGGACTTGGGTTTCGTCCCGATCGATGGGTTTGAAGGAACTTACCGTTCAGAGGAGTTTTCTAGGTAAACACGTCGAACTAGATGGACTTACCATTTAAGGGATCAACTTTCTAAAAAAAAGCACTAGTTTGAGTTTGATTGGTCTGGATTGGAATTAGAATTACAATTGGACTTGAGATTGAAATAGGGACTTACCTTCTTTAGCAAGACGTGCCAATTGAAAATGAACCGAGCAATGCCTTAAGGGTATTTTGATCATTTTGCCTCTATTAGGCCCGTTGGGTCGCTAAGTGATTGATTAACTAGATTGAGTCTGGACAATTGGTTTGAACTTAAATATGTCTGTGTCAGTTTGAATGTGAGTTTGGTTGGGCTGGAGATTACCGAGCAGGCAAAAATGGGGTGCTTATAATGTGGCCAAGTCTTTCCTCTAGATGGCATGCCACGTAGGCTCTCCAAAGGCACCTTGCGCCAGTCTCGTGCAGGTGATGTTAGCAGGGCCATCGTTTGTAAGCGGGCATCCCCTGTAGGCTCTCCAAGGCACCTCGCATAAGCTTCGTGCAAGTCACGTCAACAGGGCCATCTCCTTTAAGCGGGCATCCCCTGTGAGTTCTCCAAGGCACCTCACGTCAGCCTCGTATAGGTGGCATTCGCAAGGCTCTTCTCTAAGTGGGCACACCCCACAAATTCTCCACGGTTTCGTTTGGATCGCCTAAACACCCACTCACCTTGTGAGCCTAGGTTTGCCACAATCTCCTGCATGCCCACTCAACTCATGAGCCTGGGCTTATCTGGATATCCTGAACATTGCCAAAAGAGCACCTTGTGCTTAAGGCTCTCCTTCCTGACTCAAAGAACTCTCTAGGTTAACTTCACTTCACTACTCAGGATCCATTATGGATTGTGGATTGGTGGCTAGAATCAAAGGGAGTCGTTAAGTCGATCGCCCCTTAGCGAGCAGGGACATGTCCTATCAACTAGCTAAGAGAGAGAAACTATCCTTTAGATTGCACTTGGGTGCAAGAAAAATTTCAAACTTATATCAAAGCTCTAAGATCAGTCTTCATGAATGAGCATATCTCCACTATTAATGCATGTATGCATTACATTAAATACAATGCCATAGGGCATCTCTTAGACGAAGGAGCAACTCCCATCCATCATAAATCTAAAGTGCCATTCCCCATCCAATCAGACTAGGGTAGCACTGACATGGCCGCTTAAAGCCATGATGCTGCTGACGCTGGTCCAATCAATGGGTGCCACGTGTCAACCACGTCAGCCTTAAAATCTAATATAAATGCCAGACTCATTTACAACTCTATGGCTACTAATTGAATGCTTAAGCCTTGAGCTCATACTGACTCTCTCTCTTTCTGTCTCTTGGTTGCCTTGGTTCTCTCCTCGCCATCCTCGGGGAGACCCTAGTCACGTTCAACGACCACCAGGATTCCCAGAAGGACCCTAGGTCGGTCCACCTCATGCCTATTGGTCCACCTTTGCCCATAATATTTTGTTGGGGAAGACTAGTGCTCATAGCAACATGGCCTCAAAGAAAACGCTCTTCCCTACTGTTTCAGTAGGCCAAGGCTGTAGGAGACCAATGAGACAAATCTGGTGGAAGACGCGCTAGGACCCTCCTGTCCAACTTCCACCCTCAGCAACTCCTTTGGCACAAAGCCACCAGTTCCAATCTGTGAACACCAACGTGTTGGCTCTTGTGTAAGGGTAGCAAGCCCTTATTGATTCTATACGACTCCTCCAGGCAGGCCACATAGGGCCCAACCATTTTGTTTTATCTTCTCGTTTAGCCCTTACAACTTTGGGAGCCACCCATTAGCATGAAACAAATAATACTGGCACCTTGGGCCATGGCCAAACAGCCAACCCTACCTTTACTAACACGGAAATTCCTTTGGCTATAATGCCCCACAACAGTCAAGTTGCCTCCCTTGATCTCATGCTCACGGCCTCCCAGGTTCAAGAGCATGTGCGCGTTGTTCTCAGGCAAGTAGGAGGCCGCCCACTTTCAAGCCTTGATCTTGACCTGTGCTTTCCTTATGCTACATCTATTCAATCTCTTCCTTATCCTAAAAAATACCTTACTCCTAAGTTTACTCGGTTTGACGGGAAAGGAGGTAATGCCAAAGAACATATATCCTGTTGCTAACTCTTTGGGCATCTACGGTGCTGATCTTAACTTACGCCGTAGGGAGTTCTTCTAATCGCTCTCTACTCAAGCATATACTTGATATGCCAATCTTCCAGGGGGTTATATTACTTCTTAGGAGGACAAGATCTCAAAGTATGTCTCCAATTTTTTCTACGTGGAGGAGCACCTCACTACCCTTCATTTGATCAAGGAAATTTAGGGTGATGGGGAGGATTTGCTCATGTATGTCAAGCGCTTTAGGGAAAAGGCAGTAGATGTATAAGATTCGATCACTGAGAAATAATTTGTCAAGATCTGCATTGAAGACATGCAGTCTCACTACAAGATCCACATGGTAAATCTCCCCATCCTTGACTTCTCAAGTTTATGTGTTGCAGCCTATAGCATCAACGAAATAGTCAAAAAGCCAACATGGCCAATTGGATCCATCCCCTGTTATGCTTCAACCTCGTAGAGAAATAGCCCACACATACCAGTAGTCTATGTTGGCAAATCCACCAATCAAAACATCTCTGTTGGCAAAACACTTCCTTCACCCCTCCCAGTCTTAGTGAAAACAACTGCTGGTCTCGTAAAAACATGGGTTGTTGATGGTCAGATTGTCTTGCCTGAAGTGAAGGTATGCCCAGAGCAGTCCAGGCCCAGTTATTGTATTTACCATCGAGTCACCACTCATTCGACGAAAGACTATTGGACCCTCATGAATATTTTTGCTAAACGAAAGCAAGATAACACTCTCACTGCCAAATACCAATGTGCTTAAGGATCCCCTCCCAAAACATAGTGATGGTGGAAAATGCGTCATAATGATCTCTTCCCACGACGAGTTAGAAGATAACTTAGTATGCCACATCATCGAACCCATGGCCAACGATCCTAATTTCGAGCACCACCGTGCCACCATGCACCAATCCACTACCAAGTTCAAGTATTTCTTTAACCAATTCGAACCCTTTACCCACACTCGTTACGAGGCTACTAAGGCAATTCTATGCCTTGTCGCCACAAATTATGACCACTACATGGAAGTCAGCAGTTCAATCAAGCATATGTTAAGGGAAGAACACCTTACTAGCACCTTTTTTGAGGCAAATCGTGTGTATCCTTATCCTTCACAACCGGCCTCTTTACGTGCCAGTAATGCTCCAAGAGATGGAATTCCAAAGAGGTTTCATAGATGGTGGAGCCTCCATCAGTATCATGCCTTATTCCACATTCTTGTCCATTGGACTCCCTAAACAATGACTCATTCGCGAACCTATCGATATTTGAGAGTTTGGCAGCCAATCTCATGCTTGATTGGGTACACCAGGATTGATCTCAGTGTTGGCCCCATTCATTCCTGCACCAAGTTTCATGTCATTGATACAAATGCCAATTATCATATCCTACTAGGGCGAACTTAGTTGTATAGTTAGGGGGCTATCCCCTCTACTTATCACCATTACATGAAAGCAATTTGGAACAATGAGGTTATCACCATCCCAGCTTCCAGCTACCCATTCAAAACAGCAGAATCCTATATTGCAAAATTCGCCTTTTCTGACGAAGTTGATGAGAGCAAAACTTTGATTCCCTTGTTTGCAACTCCTATACCTAGCTGGTCTCAGCTTTCCCAAGACATCCCTGCTCCTATTCACCTACCATAGAAATATTCTCAAGAGCTTTTATCCTAACGAGAAGAAACACCAATCATCACTAAGTTTTGAAGGAATGATGGAAAGATGGTATACCTCTTATGATGGTGTGAAGGGTCAACTTCTCCCTCAGTTGACCCCCCACCTACAATGGTTTCTGTTCATTCTTTTGCTCGTGATCGGCTCACCTCTCATCAGTGCTATTCTTTCACAAATACGTCTTCCCAACCATAAAAGACAAAGAAAAAAGCATCCTTGCTCTCACAAGAAATAGATTCCAACACCTCATACTCCTTCCCCTCAGCTGAAAGAAGTGGAACTCATTCCTAAGTGTTTCCAAGACGGCTCACGCCCTAAAAAACAAGAGCTTGAAGAAATTAATCTCGCTCTACCTATAGAGCTTGGTCGCCCCATCTTTATTTGCAAAGATCTCCCTGAACAACGAGAGGCCCTTCTTACATTGATCAAGCAACACTTGGATGTTTTTGCTTGGAACTATAGCAAGATGCCTTGCCTTGACACCAAAGTCACTATGCACCAACTCAACATCCTGCCATTTGCTCGGCCCATTAAACAAGGGACATGATTTTGCAAGCCTGAAGTTGAGCTCAAGATTAAAGATGAAGTGGTCAAGCTCTTGAATGCTGGCTTTATCGATGCCATGCAACACCCCTCTTAGTTGTCCAACATCATCCCTATTATCAAGAAGAATAGCCAGATCTAGGTATATATATACAGATTTTCGTGATCTAAACAAGGTTTGCCCTAAAGATGGATTCCCCCTCTCGAGCGTCAACACTCTCATTGATGCCACAGCTCGACATCCTATGTTCTTCTTCATAGATGATTTTAGCAGGTACAATCAAATCAAGATGACCCTTGATGATGAGCCCAAAGTAGCGTTTCACACTCCTATTGATAATTTCTTTTACACTGTCATGTTTTTCGACCTAAAGAATGCGGGTGCCACTTACCAATGCGTTATGACTATAATCTTTCATGACATGTTCCACATAGTGGTAGAATGCTACATTGACGATCTTATGGTCAAATCCAAAGCAGAAGGGAACCATTTAAAAAATCTCCAGCACGTCTTCAGGCGATATCGCAAGTACCATCTTCGTATGAATCCCCTCAAATACGTGTTTGGAGATACTGAAGGCAAATTCTTGGGATGCATTGTCCTCAACATGGCATTGATCTTGATATAGCCAAAATTCTAAACGTTCATAACATGTCTCGCCTTATGAACCAAGAAGAGCTAAGCACACTCCTTAGGCGAGGCTTTTATCTCAGACGATTCACCCAGCTATGTTCGAGATTACTCAACCTTTCAATTCTCTTCTTAAGAAATATGCTCTCTTTGAATGGATCCCCACACATCAGTCAGCCTTTAAAGCTCTAAAGGCCACTCTAACTTTTCCTTACACTATGATTCCTCCACAACCAAGAAAGTCACTTGATTGTGCTTCAAAAGTGCGATTATAAGGGCTTAAGTAGTGCTTTGTTAGTGTTAGTTTATGATTTTTTTTTTTGTTTTTTTAGTTATGTTTCAGTACTAACTAAGTTTATTATGCTTTGTATAGGTTTTGAGCATAAATGGGAGGATTTCAGATACATTTTGGACATAGGTTTTAAGAGGATGCTGCTAGAGTACAAGTTGCTGAAGCACGTGGTGCCATAGCCAAATTCTGGATAATTTTGGACAATTTTGCCCTTTTCCCGCCATAACCCGATTTGAAATGCCCCCTTAGGCTAAATTGCCATTTTCAAACTCCAGTCTTCAAAAATTTTCAAATTTTATCCCTCCGATCGCCTTGCAGTCATCAAAGGACTCTTACTTTATCGTTTTCTGTCTTCGACAAGCAAAGACAGAAAAAGAAGGGCAGTTGTAAGCACCTCATTTTTGCTCGCTTGGCAATCTCTTGTTTAATCGGACTCACATTCAAATCGACATGAACACATTCAAGTCCAAACCAGCTTCCCAGACTCAATTCAGTCAATCAATCGCTTCGCTGGCCCACCGGGCCCAATAAAGGCAATATGACCAAAATACCCTTACAACATTGCTCGGTCCAATTCCAGTTGGCACATCTTCCTAAAGATGGTAAGTCCATATTTTAACATTAATTCCAGTCTTAATTTAGTCCAGACTAATAAAACTGAATTAGGCATGTCTTTTAAGAAAGTTGATCCCTCATACAGTAAGTCCATTTAGTCCGGCGTGTTTACCAAGAAAACTCTTTAGAATAATAAGTCCTTTCAAACCTGTCAACCAGGACGGAACCCAAGTCCTTAAGATGGTAGAATGGTTCACTTCTGACGTCTGCTAGCCCGCCAATATAGAATGTCTGTTATCCAACACGTCTTTCGAACAAGATGATTCCTCAGACGATAAGTCCATCTAGTAGCTTCTCGAGATCAAGCAGTCTTTAGAATGAACACACACTGTCAGAGTGATGAAAACACTTGCAAACATCGCAACCGTCAGAGTGGCAAAAACACTAGCAAACAGGCCGACATTGGGAATTGCCAACAAAATCCCTATGTCACGGACATAACATGCCTTTTGGCCATGACACGTTTACCGAAGAACGAGATACTTTTGGAAACCAACTCATCACACACTATTAGAGTGATGAAAACACTCAAAACCCAAGTCAACACCAGTGGCTGCTAGCTCATTCTGGTGAAAAATGACCAAACTACCCCTTAGGCCTTTCCAACATGCTTCTCGAGAAAGTACTTAAGTCTTTAGAGCGGTAAGTCTACCTTTTCAAGATTGTCCCAAAGACAATAGAGCATGTTCAAATGCCTTCCAGTCAATTCCGAATCAATTCCGAGACCATCCAGTCAAAATAACCATTTTATCCCTAGGCATCTGACCACCTTTGGGAACCACACCGTCTATGGGTATCAAACCCGTAACCTTTCGTGGATGTTTCTAATAGTATCCTTAACCCTCCAACACTTTTTCGGATCATTCCAAATCCATTTCGGCAAGACCAGTGCAAAATGATTGTTTTGCCCCTAGTGGGCCAGTCGCCTTTTCCAACCACACTAGCTCTAAGTACCAAATCGATAACTTTTCGAAACACTCTCAATAGTCTTTCCAACCTTGAAGCTTACTTGCGGGTCACTCCGAGTCTATTCCAGTGTTTTCCTAGTTTAATTGACCATTTTGCCCCTCATGGACCAGTTAACCTTTTTAATTATTCTAACATTGTTTCTCATTCCAATTACCTTTGGGACACTCTCCTGAGGGTTCCTGTCCTTTCTCAGCTGAGTTTGGTTACTCGAAACCTTCCGAATTATTCTTGAACTTTCTGGAGTCCTTACTAGTGGAGCCAAGC
The DNA here is from genome assembly GCA_033060915.1 of Euryodendron excelsum. Classification (NCBI taxonomy): domain Eukaryota; kingdom Viridiplantae; phylum Streptophyta; class Magnoliopsida; order Ericales; family Pentaphylacaceae; genus Euryodendron; species Euryodendron excelsum. Next base: position 40,658,057 of record CM065386.1, read on the forward strand.
TAAAATTGCATGGTAGTCACTAGGACAGACACCCAAATCTTTTACCTTGCATACCAAGGGTCGAAAGATATGTTTTTTGCCATCTTAAATATTTCCTAAGTGGCTGGCACCATTGCAAGCCAATAAATGGCCTGGCGCCACTCCTAGTGGTGCTAGTGGGATTTTTACTCTGGTGCCACTGCAACAGGCGCCAAGGCTGTTTCGATTGTCTATAAATACAAACCACCCCCTGTGTAAAAAGGGTCCACAAATATAGTCCATAAACTCTGTCTCTCTAAAATCAAAGGTCGAGGTCTCTCCAAACCCTAACCCTCTTAAATATCTTTAAGCTCTAGCCTCTATGCACCTTCTACACTCAAACACAAGCTTCAAAGCATCCACTGAAGACTCAAGTACTGCAACTTAAAAGCTCTTATGGTTAAAGCAAGCAAAGCAATCAAAGCAAGAAGAAGACAAGGTAGGCTTTCGATTTACTTTTATGTAATCCCCCTCTCTTGTCTCCCTCCTAACCCACTTGGATTTTCTTCTATTTTAATCCTCATTTTTTGTCTCCCCTTCTTACATGCCTGAAATAAGGGACTTCCCGGTTCATGCTTAGGAAGGACTGTTGAATGTCATCATGTTGGGGGCTTTCTTCTAGTTCAACCTTTGATGGTGTGGCTGCGGCCCTCTTGATTATGTGGTGAAGCCTAACCTTGTATGTTCACGACCCTTTTGCGTTGTGCATGTCATATTCATGCTTCCATTAAATATTGCTTTCAAAGTTATTTTCAAACTTGCATTAAAACTCTCTTTCAAAATTTGCATTCAAAATTTTTTTTTTCAAACTTGTTTTCAAAATCACAATTTCAGAGTGATACTAGTCATTCCACAGTTAGGGTTAATTTAGAAAAAGTGTTATATTCAATGAGACTATCAAGGTGGGTGTAAACCTTAAATTGTTTTTATCAAAACCACAATCATAAGATGATTCTAGCCATTCTATGGTTAAGGTTGTTTAGAAAAATGTGATATTCAATGTGATCATTATGGTCCATATTTCAAATACTTGCTGTTTTCAAAATCATAGCCATAGAATGGTTCTAATCTTCTTATGGTTAGAATCATTTTAGGAAAGTGAGATATCCAAGAGACTTGTGAAAGTCCATATTCAAACCTCTTTCTAAATTGTTTTGTAAATCTACTTCTTAAAAACTCTTTTTCAAAAATCTACTCTTTAGAAATTCTTTTCAAAAATCTACCATCTAAAAACTCTTTCCAAAGATCTACTTTTCAAAAACTCTTTTTCTTGAAGTCCAAGTCAAGTCCTAAAGTCCATGATTAGGAAATCCTAATTCTCTTTCCTAAAATCATGACTTCCTATTTTGCCTCAAATCATAAGTTTCCAAAACTATTTTCTATATCAAATCTTAGATTTTCAAAACTCCTGTTTTTCCACCAAATCAGAGATTCTCAAATCCAAGATTTTCAAAACTCAATCTTTCCAATTCCATGTCAAATCAAATATTCCAATTTTGGAAAACGAATTAAATCCTCCAATTTTGAAACCAAAATCAAATCATATATTTTTGAAAATAAAATCTAATATTGAAACTTTAGGAAATGAAGATCAAATCTTTCCTAATTCAACTTTTCCTAATTTCAAATTTTTTCAAATCTCAACTTTCTAAAATTCAAACTTTCAAACTTTTCCTAATTTCAACTTATCAAATTTTTCTAAATTTCAAATCCTTCCTAAGTCGAAGCTTTTAAGTCTTTCTTAAATTCAAACTTCCAAATCTTTCTAAAGTTCAAATATTTCCAAATTCAAATCTTTCGTAATCCGAAACTTTCCTAATTTTGAAACTTTCTTAAAATGAAATTTTCTTACTTTGGTACTTTCTTAAAATGGAACCTTTTCTATTTTGAAACTTTCATAATTCAAAGCTTTTTAAAACCAATCTTTCCTAAACCCTAACTTTCTAAATTCTTTCAAATCAAATATCAAGTCAAATCTTTACAAGTCTTTTCAAGTCAAGTGTTTCTAAATCAAATCAAACCTTTTCCAATATTTTCTAAATCCCATCTTTCCTAATTTTAAGTTTTCTAAAATCAACTTTTCCTTAATCCAACTTTTCAAGTCTAAATCAAACTTTTCTATTTCAAGTACATGCTTTAACCCTAGGTTACCTAAGTTCTAGGATACCTAAACCCTAGTTCAACCCTAACCCTGAAGTTAGGAAGCCTCAACTTTTTTCTAAACTAAGATGATTTTCAAACTTCAATCTAAGTCAACCAAATCTTTTCTTGCACTTGCATGTCATGCATCATGTTAAACCTCTTTTCAAAGTGGATAGTATTAGACATTGAATAATTAAAGATTCTAAATGAGTGAACCTTAGGTGAATAGATATGTAGGTACCGCAAGGGCAGGATAGGGTGATGATATTAGGATATCTTCCTTATACATAACCAACCTCCGAACTTAGAATTACTCTTTTCAAAGACCAAAATGGAGTTATTTTCAAAAAGGGCTTATATCTTTCAAACGTTGCCAAACAACCTGTTTTCTTAAAAACCCTCTCTTGAAGAAATTTTTCAAAACCTTTTTCCCAAAACCCTAAGTGTAATCTTCGAATTGTACTTAGTTTTAGGTGACCTAACTTACCTTAATCAAGTTAGGTGGCGACTCCAAATTTTTTCCAAAAGCCTTTAATCAAATCAAATTTCAATTCCAACCTAGTTGCACTCATCCTTCTAGTAGGATGAGTTCTAACAAGAGAGTACTATGTTTTTCCTACTTGTATGTTTTTCTAGAGTGCGAGAAATCGGAGCGCGACACCAACCCATCACAAAACACTCAGAAGCCCATATCAACACCGATGCTTGTTAGCCCGTCTCGGTGAAAAATGACTAAACTAACCCTTAGGCATGATGACACGTCTTGCAAGAAACTACAAACTCCTCAAGATGATAAGTCCATTTAACCTGGCATGTCTTGCGAGAAAGTACTAATTTCTCGAGACAATAAGTCCATTCAAGCCAACATGTCTTGTGAGAAAGAATTAAGTCCTCGAGACAGTAAGTCCATTTTACCCGGCACATCTTTAAGAAAGTACCAAGTTCTCGACATGGTAAGTCCACCTTCCAAGACTTTCCTCGTACAGTCCGACATGTTCAATATGCAATTCCAGTCAACTCTGGACCAATTTCAATGATACTCAGTCAAAATGACCATTCTACCCATTGGCAGACTGTACTAAATCCTCGAGACGGTAAGTCCAACTTTTAGGACTGTCCCCGGACAGTCTGACATGTTCAAAATGCCATTCCAACTGAATCTGGACCTATTTCGATGATACCCCGTCAAATAACTTTTTTGCCCCTAGGCACCCTCAACACCTTCACCGGGAAGTACAAGTTCCTCTAAGCGGCAAGACCACATTGAACTACCTTTAGGTAGTTAGACACACTCTTGTATGAGAATAAAATCCACTCTAACCTCATTCCGATAAATTCTGGTCAAAATGACCATTTTACCTCTAGGGGCTAAGGCCTCCGTTCCAACCACACCAACTTTGGGAATCAAACCGGCATCCACCGAGATTCCCCGTTCATTTCCAAGTGAGTCCCTTAACTCGAAACATCTCTAAGTCAACAAAAGCTTCCCTAAGCATCTCACAAACGCTCCGCTAGGGTTGTCTTTTTATTCGATTCCCTGATTAGAACATACTGTGAGTTAAGAAATGTGTACATTACAGAATTCTCGAAAGCCTTTCTATAGGTCTTTCCATCTATACACCTCAATTGAAAAGATCGCTTTTCAAAGCATCCGATCTCGTGGCCTAAAAGTTACCACTTTAAAAAACCCTTAGAGCGTCTCCTAGACACTCCACCTTGGTTGATTTTTTTCTTTAATTTCCTGATTAAAACGCACAGTCAAATGACTTGAGAAATATGTAAATTAAAAAATTCTTCAAAGTATTTTCAGAGTACTTTCCATCGGTACAACCCCATCGAAAAGGTCACTTATCGAAGGCCCTGATCATATGGCTCAAAAACTGCCACTTTGGGAAACCAACGGAGCGTCTGACAGACACGCCCTAAAGCTTATTTTTTAGCTCGTAGGGCGATATTTATGTCATCTAGAATCGTCCAAGGCTCTCCAAGGGCTCCCAGTTCATGAGAAACAATAGGAGAACATTCTAAACGTGACCAATTTCCCCAGATCTTTTTCAAATTGCATATTAAGGCAAAGTTGGCATAAAAGTTCCCGACAGTGGAGCGTGTGCTAGGGTAGTACAAGGATGCCATGTGGCATTCTATAAGTGGCCCAGTACTGGCGCATGTGCTACGTGCGCTAGGAAAAATTTTGCCAAGCACATGTAGTGCATGCGCCAAACCCCCTAGGATTTTGCCTATAAATACAAGTCTCCCCCTATATAATTTAAATTGAAAAACAGTA
>CM065386.1:40667500-40760000 GCA_033060915.1 Euryodendron excelsum
CTGTTCAAGATCAAAGTAGAAGGCTTTCGAAGATCATACTTATTGATATTCGGGATCAAATCAAAGCAATCTCAAAAGTATGATTCTAATCATATAAATTAGTTTATGCTAATCAAATTAGAATTTTTGGTATCATGCATATGCACTATAGCCAGATGGTGAAAAATTTTATAGTCCCCAACAAGTTAACCCCAAGTCAATCAAACTCTAGGTTAACTTAACCCTAATTAGTTAACCGTAGGTTAACCTAACCCTAGTTAGTGAACCCTTGGTCAATCCAACCCTAGGTTAACCTAACCTTAATTGGTTAACCCTAGTCTATCTAACCCTAGGTTAGTCTTGCCCAATCTACCTAACTTTAATTGACCTAACCAAGGTGGGTTAAACCTCAAGGCTCCAATTCAAAGGCCCTTTTCAAATGATCTTTCAATTCAAAACCATTTTCATAGCATGTTCCTAAAAACCTCATACTCCTTTGAGTTTTCAAAAATCAATTCCAAAACGTATTTTCAAATACTTCCATACTCTATCCCAAAATGTTTCCAAGAGCTCTCTTAAATTTTTCTTAACCTAAAATGACTAAGCACTTACCATTTCCAAAAACTATTCTAAAAAATGGTTTTAAAAACTCACAATCCTAAGGTGATCCTAACTCTCTCATGGTTAGGGTTCCCAAGGAAAAGTGATACATTAAATGTAACATTCGATGGTTCATAATAGGGTTCTAAATCCGAAATGTTTTCCAAAACCTCTTTCGAAAATGATTTTCAAAAGTCACATCCTTTAGACAATCTTAGTCATTCAACGATTATGGTTTCTTAATGAAAGTGAGATATTAACTAAGATTTTATAACCCTACAACTCTAAAACCTAAGGGAAGTCTCTAGCCCCTTTTCCAAATATATTTTCAAAATTCATAACATTAAACGAGTTAGTTTTAAAAAACCTTCTATAAGGTATTTAAAAACTTTTCAAAGACAAGTTCAAAAGAGTCCCATTTTAATTCAAACTCCATTTTCAAAATCTTCAAATCAACCTTTCAAAAATATTCCAAAACTTTCTTGAGTTACTTCCAAACACTTAAAAAATTCCCCAAATTCTATTTCAAAAGCATTTTCCAAACTCTCTTGAGTTGTTTCAAAACATTTCAAAAATCTCTCAAGTTCTATGTTCAAAAATATTTTCAAACTCTCAAGTTCTATTTTAGGTCAAAATTCTTGAATCCAAACTTTTACAACCTTTCAAGATTCCCATGACTCCATTTTTAATTGGGCCTTTTTCCAAACTACGAATAACTTGATTTTTAGCAAAAAAGATACATAGGCAAACTTAAATGGTGCGGTCATAACCTTTATTTCAACTCAAGTTTCCCTTTCAAATGTTATTATCAAGCCAAAATTTTTATCTCAAATCACTTCAAAACATCATATTTCCAAACATCTTTTTAAAAACATACATCATGCATCATTCATCCAAAAAGTGATGAACAAACCCCATTTTTAAAATTCTAAAGTGGATACAAGTAGACTTTTAGTAACCGGTAATTCAAGTTAGTGAATTAAGAGTGAATAGAGATATAAGTACCAAAAGGGCGGGGTAAGGTGATGATCTTAAAATATCTTCCCTACATGTAACCAACTTTTGGGCCATAGATTTCTATTTTAAAGACTAAAATTGGAGTCATGCTTTCAAAAGGGTTTTCAAAAGGTTGCTAAAAATCTCTTTTTTAAAAACCTTCTTAAGAATGACATTTTCAAAACCTTTTTGAAAAACCTAAGTTTGGTCTTTAGATTACACTTAGTTTTAGGTGACCTAGCACATCCTTAACTATGCTAGATGGCGACTGCAAAACTTTTTCCAAATAGCCCTTTATCAAATCAAGTTTTTAAGTTCAAACCCCCATCGCACTTGTCATTCTAGAAGGGCAAGTTATAACAAAGAGAGTATCGTACTTTTCCCGAGTCATGAGGGCTTAAGTAAAAATCGGGGTGTGACATAGATGATATGATCATAATAGGTAGTGATATTAATATCATTAAAGCTACTAAGAAAATGTTGGCTAGTAAGTTTGACGTGAAAGATCTAGGTATTGAAGAAGTTATACTTGGCATTAAGATTAAAAAAACATTTAAAGGATAAATGTTGTCATAAACACATGATATTGAAAAGGTACTTGACATGTTTGGTAAGTACGAGAACAATATAGCGAAAACACATGTAGACATGACTCTTCATCTAACAAAGAATACTAAAAATTACATATCTCAATTAGAGTATTCTCAGATCATAAGCAGCTTAATGTATATTATGAACTGAACTCGCCTGGATATCACATACTTGTTGAGTAAACTGAGTAGATATATAACCCATGAGTAGATCATTGGAAGGTAATAGTTAGGGTTTTTAGATATCTAAGAGACACCTTGAACTATAGATTGCTCTACAAGTGAAGTGTTAGTTAAGTGCGGAAGGGAAGGAAGGAGAAGGGAAGGAAAGAGAATACTCATATCTTGTTTGGATCACGAAGAGGGAAGAGAGGGAGACATTCCCCTCCTTTTGTTTGGTTTGAAAAAAATTAATAAAGGGAAGGGAAGGATATAATACAATTGTACTATTATATGTATCTTGTGTATGAAACCCTAATATTTTTTTATCATAAACTAATGAGCATAATTGGTATTTAAAATAAAATAATAACAAGTACTTCACTTCACATTCGTTTCCTCTCAATTTTAGAGGGGAAGGAAGGGGAAGAAAAATACTTAAAAAGTGAGCCCTCTTACCCCTCCATCCATTTCCCCTCCCCTCCTTAAAAATTACCCACTCAAGATATAACTAAGTTCTCCCTTACGAATCCTTCACTTCCACTCTGAACCCCTCAATCCAAACAAAGGCTTAGATAAAGCAGGGGAAGAAGCAGAGTGACTTTGTAATTTCTTTAAGGCTATTCTTATGTGGCCAAAACCTATTTTCGCTATTTGCATGCATTGTGATAGTCAATAAGCAACAGGAAGGGCACAAAATAATATGTATAATGACAAATCTCAACATATTTGTCATAGACACAACACTGTGAAGCAATTGTTATCAAAAGGTATAGCATCTATTGACTATGTGAAGTTAAAAGATAATATCGCAGATCTACTTACCAAAGGCTTGATAGGAGATCAAGTAGCTCGTTCATCGAGGGGAATGGGCTTAACGCCTATAAAATAAAAGTTATCATAATGGCAACCCAATCTATCTGACTGCAGATCCCAAGATCTAGGTTCAAAGGGACAACCAAATTGTGAGTGACTAAATAAAATCACTAAGGATTTAATTCCTACTACCAATTTCTAAGATAACTTATAGCGTTTGTTAGGGTAATGTAAACACCCCATTTTTGCTTGCTTGGCTATCTCCGGCCAGTTCGGACTCAGATTAAAATCGGCATAAACAGATTCAAGTTAGAACCAGTTTTTCAGACTCCATTCAGTCAATCAATCACCTCACGGGCCCACCAGGCCCAATAGAGGCAAAATGACCAAAATGCCTTTGGGGCATTGCTCGGTCCAATTCCAGTTAGCACGTCTTCCTAAAGATGGTAAGTCCCTATTTCAACCTTAATTTCAATTTCAATTCCAGTTTAGGTCAATCAAACTCAATTCGGCACACCTTTGGAGAAAGCTGATTCCTCAGACGGTAAGTCTATCCAGTCCGACATGTTTATTGAGAAAACTTCTCGAAACGGTAAGTTCCTTCAAACCCTTCAACCGAAACGAAACTCAAGTTCCTGAGATGGTAGAACGGTTCACTTTTTCCTAAAAAGTCTTTTCAAATATATCCTTTCCAAAAATTATTTTTCTTCGAGTCAAAGTCAAGCCCTAGAATCCATGGTTAGGAAACCCTAGTTCACTTTCCTAAAAATCATGACGTCCTAGTTTGCTTCAAACCATAGGCTTCCATAAACTATTTTCTACATTAGATCTTAGATTTTCAAAACCTCTTTTTCTACATCAAATCATAGATTTTCAAAATTCAACCTTTCCAATTCCATGTCAAACCAATTTTTTTAATATTAGGAAACTAGATCAAATTTTCTAATATTAGGAATCTAGATCAAATCTTCCAATTTAGGAAACCAAATCAAATTCTCTAATTTTGGAAACAAAATCAAATCATCCATTTTTTAAAATAAAATCCAATCTTCAACTTTAGGAAATAGGAATAAAATCTTTCCTAATTTCAAACTTTCAAACCTTTCCTAAATCTAAGCTTTTAAATCTTTCCTAAATTCAAACTTCCAAATCTTTTTCAAAATTCAAATCTTTCTAAAATCAATACTTTCTAAATTCAAATATTTCTAAAGCCAACTTTCCTAATTTGAAAACTTTCTTATTTTGAAATTTCCTAATTCAAAACTTTCCAAAATTCAATCTTTCTTAAATTCCAACTTTCTAATTTTATTCAAATCAAATAATCAGGTCAAATCTTTGCAATTCTTTACAAGTTAAGTGTTTCCAAAATAAAATCAAGTCTCTTCCAATCTATTCTAAAGCTCATTTTTCCTAATTCTAAGTTTTCTAAAATCAAATCAAACTTTTTAAGCCTAGATCAAACCTTCTTATTTCAAGTCCATGCTCCAATCTTAAGTTACCTAAACCCTAATTCAACCATAATCCTAAGTTAGAAAGCTTCATCTCTTTTCTAAAACTCTTTTCTAAACCAAGATGGTTTTCCAACTTCAATTTAAGTCAAAATATTTTCAAAACTCAACTTATTCTTTCTCAAATCAAGTCCAAGTTATCTTTCAACGTTCAAACCCTTTTCCAAGTTCAATCCTAAGTCTAAGGTCAGTTTCATATCAAATTTCAATTTCAAATCTTCTATTCCAAATCAAACCCTTTTTCAAATCAAACTCCTTTCGAATAAAATCTTTTTCAGTAAAACTTTTCAAAAATTTCAAAGTGTTTATTTTCGATCGAACTCTTGTCCGAACTACGACTAACCTAATTCCCAATAAAGGGATACATAGGCAACTCTCATGGGTGTGGTCACAACCTTTTTCAAGTTTCCAATTCTACAACCTTTTTCACGTTTCTAATTCCACTACCTTTTTCAAATTTCATAATTTTTTTCAAGTCTTCAATTCCATAATTTATTTCCAATTTCCAATTTCTAAAACCTTTTTTGAAACTTCAAATCTTCTTTTCAAATCTATTTTCAAAATCAAATCTTTCTTTTCAAATCTATTTTGAAAAATTAAATCTTTTTCTTGCACTTGCATATCATGTATCATATAGTTCTTTTCAAAGTGGATATAGTTGGACAATAGATAATCAAAGATTTTAATTGAGTGAATCTAGGTGAATAGACATATAAGTACCGCAAGGGCCGAAAAGAGTGATGATCTTAGAATATCTTCCTTACACGTAACTAACCTCCGAACCTACAATCGCTATTTTCAAAGACCAAAACAGAGTTATTTTCAAAATAGGCTTAAATCTTTCCAAAGGTTGTCAAACAACTTGTTTTCTCCAAAAAAACAAAAACCCTACTCTTGAGAAAATTTTTCAAAACCTTTTTCAAAAACCTTAAGTTTAATCTTCAGATTATTCTTAGTTTTAAGTGACCTAACTCACCTTAATCAAGTTAGGTCGCGACTCCAAACCTTAATCCAAAAGCCCTTATTCAAGTTAATTTCTAATTCAAACCTAGTCGCACTCATCCTTCTATAAGGATGAGTTCGAACGGGAGAGTACCATGTTTTTCCCACTTGCGTGTTTTTCTCGAGTGTAAAAAATCGAGGCGCGGCAGATAAGCTATACTTTTCATGATTCTTATATCTTGGTTATCCAAATCGAGTGTAACAAGATACTTTTAATAAGAAATTACCTATATGAGTGTGAAGAGGCTGCTTCTATGAGAATGGTAAAAGGCTACATTCTCTAAAGCATTCATGAATAACCAGGAATTGTTTATGGTCAAAATGAACACAACCATGAGAACTGACTGTGTGAGTACTATTGTCTTTATACAAACAACTAAACGGTTCAAGACATCACATTCACTGATTAGCTAATAAATCCAATGGTATTTTACTAGGGAATGTTCAAGGCCAAAAGCTACCTCACCTGATGAGGTAACTTTCCATAGTACTCTCATTTGCGTCAGCATTTGCATCTTGCATTTTTCAACCAATTTTCATTCATGTGGGGGATTATTGGCAAAAAACATAAAGTAGTATTTTTAAAATTTTGAATGAAAAGGTGTTTGGTTGTGATCATTGGAAGACACCTTTTGAATGGTTAATTTTGGAAACAGACACTTTATTCTATAGATATATATATCCCTCCAAAGCTTTACATAAAGATAATTTAATTATTCATTGCATTAGAGAGAGTCCTACGCAGATCTAGTTCGCAAGGCATACAGATTAGACTGCACCTTCTGTGTGTGGAAGATTGTTATAACATTGGAGATAGAAGTCCAAATCCTTCCGCACTTTTGTGGGGGACGAATTTGTCTTCAGGACATAAAGTCTAACTCTAGCCTCGATCAGTATTCTACAAATATATGACTTTCTACATTCTGTTAGTTCAGTATTTTGTTTTTCTCTTACTCTGTTGTATTGTATTCTTATTTGGCTGTATCTCCAAATTTTGTAATTCTTCAACGCATCTTTATTTAGTGTTATTTTAATCTGATTATCACAGTGACACAGATATTCACAAACATAGAGTTACATTATTATCTATAACAATATTTGGGTACTCGACCCCATTGAATAGTCCCTTTGTTGCTTAAAAAGAGCCAAGAATTTTTCCTCAAAAGCTATTAAGAAACTTTTTATTTTTTATTTCCTAACATCTTGCATTAACATACCCTACTTTGATCCTTGGGTTTAAGCTTCACCCTACTCCAAGAGCTTCTTATAAAACCTGGACTCGAGTTTATAGTACGTAGTCATTCCTTTCTAGATGTATTACTGAATATATATATATATATATATATAGGATAAGTACACTTTTCACCCCTGTCGTTTACACCCAATCCCACTTTGAGCCTTGAACTTTCAATTGTAACAATCAGAAAGGCATCAATATATACACCCCACAGCCCCTTCACACTTATAATCAAGTTGCAATATTGTCCTTCTGTGAAATTCCATCTATTTCAATGATGGAAAAGGATCATGTGACCATCACATGTTTATTTTTCAAAAGCATAAAAGGTAATTCACTCTCTTCTTCTCTCTGCACATAACCTTTCTTTCTCTCTCTACAAAAGCTTGACCAATAACCACATAAGCCACCCAAAGATGTCTACCCCCTTTTACAAGTCCACCCACCCAATTATTACCCAAAACCAATCCCCTCTTTGCAAACTCCACCTGAACAACTCAAATTTAATTCTTTAATTTTTGCAAAATTAGGGTGGAGTTGTAAAATTAGGGGTATGTTTAGAGAAAGAGAGTTTTGTAAAGAGAAGGATTTGCAAAGTGAAGATGGTTGCGAGGTGGTAGATTGAGGGAGGGGTTTGCGAAGAGAATGGGGGTATGCGAAGTGGGTTTTGGAAGTAGGGGTTCTGAATTTGGGTGGTGGTGAAGTGGGTTTTGGCAGTGGGGTGTTTTGAATTTGGGTGGCGACCTAAGGTTTTTGCAATGAGGGTACCTTTTTGGGTTTACAAAGTGGGTTTTTGAAAGGGTGGAGGTGTGTAAGGTGGTGGTGGGTATGGGTGGGTGGAGAGGGGTGACGAGAATGGTTAATCACAAGAAGGCAAGAAGTTGCATCGATGGGTGGGTTTTGGTAGTGTGGGGGTGGTGGCTATAGGTAAGGGAGAATTGAGGGATAACAGGGATAGGTGGGGGATAAGTTAAGGATGTCAGGTGAATTAAGGAGAAGGAGATGCAAAGAGAAAAGGGGTTGAGGAGATGGTGGGGTGCAACGATCTTTGTGGTGGCTAGTGACTGATTTGCAATAGAGAAGAAATCGAGAGAGAGAGAGAGAGAGAGAGAGAGAGCAATTAGGAAAAATACCATAATTACCGGCTAATGTTATAATCACTATTATTAATATTTATATTTATGGTAAATTACACTTTGCAACGTTGCACTTGACACTGAATTCTACTTCAAGACCTATAATTTTAGTTGTAACAATTAGGCCCCTATAATTTTAATTCATTGCAATGTCACTGTCTTTTAGGATTTCATTTGTGCTGGTCAAAAACCCTGTGCATTTCATATGACTCTTTTTTAGGGGCAAAAATATGTGTTCACACTATTTTATCACCCAAACGCCCTCATCTCTAACTAATCTCTCTCAAAGCCTCTAATTGTCAAGTCATTTTATGCATAAAATAAAATTAAGGTTACAAAATACTCCAATCGTCTCAATTGATGAAGGGTCGAGTGCATTTGGGAACTAAAATGGTGAGAAAATACATTTTCACCCTGAAAAAGATCATGTGAGACGCACAGAGCTTTTGATACTCAATTACACAAACGAAAACTTACAAGAGGGTGACATTATAACAAATTAAAGTGTAGGGACTTAATTATTATAATTGAAAATACATGTTCTCAAAGGGGATTCGGTGTAAAGTATAAGGGTGCAAAGTGTAATTTATCCTAATATTTATTAAGTTACCTTAATATTGCTAATTATTATGTATGTGTCGCATGAGTAACATGTGAAAAGGTGTTTAGCAAAAAAATAATGGGGCAAAATTCCTTTTATGCCTTTTGCTAAATCACGCAATGGGTACATGAGTTTTCCCTTCACATTCTCTAATGGCATCTAAGAAAAGGGTGATAATGCAACTTGACCAAAGGTGTGAGGGGTTGACTATCACAAATAAAAGTTTAGGGCCAAAGTGGGACATGGTGTAAATTGCAGGGGTAAAAAGTATAATTAACCCATATATATATATATATATCCTTGGATAAATAAAATATGGGAAACTAGCGCTCCTTAATTAAGATGGGGAAAAACAAGCGATTTCAGAACATTGCCATTGAGTGAGTGAGTGAGTGATGCATGTATGTGTTTCTCTTACAAATTTCATTTGCTCTTATCTACATACTTTAATGCCTCCCACTCGCCAATTCTAAGCAACTCTACAAACGCATATAGAGCATTGGAATAGAAGCAAATAAAAGTTTGGGAGACCAAATAATAAACTATTGTATGTCCTTGATTTGGCATTAAATAAATAATTAAATGCTAACTTGTCAGTCTCTGATCTCCCCCATGTTGCCTGTGCTGGGTCTTGTAGTGAGTAGTGGTACAAGTCATTGTTGTGTCGACGAACTCTTGAGAAGTCAAGATTCACTAAACTATTGATGTTATACTAATCGCATGATCTTATTAGAGTGCAGGGCCATACATACACACACACACATATATATATATATATATGATGTATCAAAAGCTCTTGAAAGGTGGCAAGCTTGCTTCAGGCATCAAGGTTTATGTCTTTCCATCCTCTTTTTTAGATTTTGTTTTTAACCTCTATAAATATCATCCTCTAATGCAAGTGGAGAATGCAGGATTTTTGTTTGAGGAGGGCAAAGAAAATTTTTTTTAAAGTTTGTACAGGCTAAGGTATAATAAATCTCGAATTTTAGGGGGCTAATATACTATATTTTATTGTAAATATCTATAATAAAAAAATAAAAAAGAATAGGGAGCAATACAAATTTTGAGATTTTAGAGGGGACAATGTTGCCTCTTGGACCTCCCTGCATTTGCCACTGTCTAATGCTATGTTTGGACCTAGATTTATCAAGGACAAAGAAAAGTAAAAGGAAATCGAGAAGGAAATGATGGATTCTAAATTCTTTCTTGCTTCCAAGTTATGTTCTTTTACCCTACACTTTCTCTCACAACCAAATATAGGGTGTAATTTCATATATTTTTTCCTTTCATTTTCACTCAATATATCCGGGATCCAACAATTGCGTAAGTTTTTCTCTCTCTTTATCTGTAAACTTTCAAAACGGATGGAATAAATGCTCCTTGATATTTTGAAATGAAAATTATCCTCATTACGTTTTAAATTTTGGGCGGTTCAGATATAGTTTCTAAATTTTTTCGGCCTTAACTTTATTATATTTGGTGTTATTATTTATTTTTAAAACTTGGTTGATTGTCATATTAGAATCTAAATCACATAATAGCTAGCATGCACCCACTTTTTTTTGTGATGTTTGGCAACCATTTGAAAACTATACTAATTTTATTTCCAACTTCATTTTTTAGGGTGTTGTCGAAGGCATCCGCGCAGTGCCTTTGGACTACAAAGAAAAAGGAAAATCTTTTGTAAATTGAAATTGATATTCGTAAATTGGCTATGCCCACATACTGTCAGCATGGGGCACAATAGTAAAACGAATGACAAAATTTTAACGTTCCATCTAGAAATGCAGCTGCGCGCGTAGGCATTAAGTTTTGCAATTGCAGAAAATGGAAAGATCAAGAGAGGCGTTGGAGCAGTACCCCCAAAAAATAACTTATTGAAATTGTACTAATCAAGTATCCAAATTGTTAAATACTACAAACATTTTATGAAAGCTATAATTTAGTCCTAATAGTTAACTAATATATTTATAAATGTATGACTGGTATATTCTAGAGATGTGACTGATCTTAATTTTCACAAAATTAATTGTAATTGAATTCCAAATTCCAAAAAAATAGTTGATGAATTTTAATTATAAGGGCAAAAAGGAATACGTATCTTCCTTTCTTTCTTGTTAAAAAAGAAAATTACAATTTTAGTGCTCCTTGACGGTTGTTAATAATGTTTGGTATTAGTTGGTACAATTCGAAACACATTTTCCCAATGGTAAAATTTTAAGTAATACCTCTTCATTTGTTCCAACTAATATTTATGCTATTCTTGGTTGTTCTGTGAATTTTCTTCTCCTTTTATTCTATATTGGAGTGTTTCAACATCATTTATCAAGTTGGACTGTAAAATCCCAATTTTTTTTATTAATATAATTTGTCTCATATATCTTTGTATTCCATTGAAATTTACTATTGTACATATGGAGACTTAGTGGCATGTTACTAGTTTTGGGGCTTACATTTAAGGTATTTTTGTAATCGTGCTTGAACTAATTGAAATAGGGTTTGTAATCTTGAATATCTATATATACATACATATGAGCGAGAGTTTGTGTTTTTAGTGGTTGAAGAGGCACCCGAGAGAGAGCAGTGTGATGGTGCGGCTAGTAATTCTGTGACGACGTCTTCCGGCAAACCTCGATCTTAGGTTGGGTGATGGATTGTCCTTAATCTGTTTGCTTATGCATATGGTTTTATATGGTGCTAGAACAATCCTGCCATTTTGTTTCTCTGATGCTTATATATATACAGCTTATATATATACACGATTGTGGTTCTGCGATGCACCTATGTTTGTGGCCTAAGTTTACTCTATGTGATAGTAGGAGGATCGTAGAAGGACCTTGTGTTATTGGATTAGTGAGGAAGTTCCACTGTTGAATATTGTAATTGAATAGCTGGGTGTACCTTTATATTTATATATATATATATATATATATATAATTGCTTTGTGATATGAGTGTGTGTGTGGCTGGATTTGGTGCTTAGGGTGTAAAAATGCCATGATTGGCCGTGTAGATTGAATGTTTATCTTGGGGTAGATTTCATGCTATTTGTATGTTTACATATATTTATACATCTGTGTGAGAGAGTGTGACAGGAAGAAGAGATTAAAGAGAGACATACTTGGGTATTATAAAGAGGGAATAACCATGATTTTAGAGAAAGAAAAATAAAGAGGAGGATGAAGGGGATTTTGGCCAGTGGTATTGCTTTTCCTCTCACTAGGTTTGGGTTGTCTCTTTTTTGTTTTCCTTTGGGGAATTAGATGGTTGTGAGAATACAACCTGTAACTTGGTTAGTCCAGTGAGGTATATACAATATTGTATGTATAGTAGTGTGGTGTGTTTATAAATTGAATTGCTTGGAGGAATAAATAACAAGAAAGGAAAGTGGAGTGAGGAGAAAAATAAAAAAAGATAGAATAAGGAGTGCTGGAAGTATGGGTTGGTCGGCCAACTACGACAGCTATGTTTGGCCATGAGAAAATCATTGAGGAGAGAGAAGAGTAAGAGAATAGAAAGAATAAAATAAAATAAAATAAAAAACTAAGTGAGAAAGAAAAAAAAGGAAAAGAAGAGAGAATGAGAAGGAAAGAGGAAGAAAAAGAAAGCAAGAAAGAGAGATAGCAAGAAAGGAATTTCAGAGAAAGAAATCAGATTTTTAGAGAGAGAATATTGGGTCTCTCAGCTGCTGTTGAGTGTGGATGGTGACTGGGCAGAAGTTCCAGTGTGTTCGAGTCCATGCTAGGTATGATGCCCCATTGTGTACTTCAGACCTTCCGGGTAGATTCTGACTTGCCTTAGCTTTTTTTTTTTTTTTTTTATGCGCTGAATTGATTTTTGATGTTAATTTCATCAAATTCTGGCCCTTGAATATTGATCACAATAAAGCAGAGAATGAAGGGTGAACGGCAATTATCTGACCGATCGACGGTCAAATGTAATTCGATTGCCTCAAAATTTTTATACATTGATCTCGATAATAAATGTTAATAATCTAGTGGATTGTGCCGAAGTATTAATGTTTTGAATGGTATTTGCATTAAGTGTTGATCTTAGCATTTTTAATATATGTTATGCCCCTGAAGTTTATATAGTGATGAATTATTATCCATTATTTTATTGATTGATTTTTGGATATGATTATTGTTCACTATAATTGTGATACCAATTATTGCCTAATATTATAATTCTTGTGATATGCCATATTCTTGGATATTATTATTTTGAATGTTATGATAATTGAGACATGCATTGCATTGAGTTGCATAAACATGATGGTGTAATGGTAATATGAATTTGGATATTGAATGACAATGTGAGAAATGGTATCATTTAGAAGAGATGAATTCATAATGAATGTGATTGGAGAATAATGAGAATTATGAGATAATAACAAGCATGGGGATATAAGCAAGTAGGGATTGTTTCTCCCTCGAGTGAAAAGCCCATAATTAAGTCTTGGCCAAGGGTGTTTAGCATCTTCATAGGAGTGTTGGTCTACTCGTACCATAGATGAGAGTTTTGAAAATGGGATTGATGAATGGCACTACGGATTTGAGCTCCGAAAGCCATTGTTTTCCCCCAAAGAATTAATATATGACAGTGAATAATGAAATGTGAAAATTGAAAATGTGAATTGGATAATGGAATTGTCTGGCATTAAACAGAATCAATGGTTGGGATAAGAAGATCACGTTGCATCGAAATGCCAGTTTATCATAACATTGCATTCATATTGCATTGCAATTAATTACTGTTATCATGCATATATCCTGCTTTGGATGCTATATGTTATACGTTGAATATTTCCGAACTACTGGGCTTAAGCTCACACCCCACCAAACTGTGTAAGTGATATTGCAAATGGAAAGACTGTAACAAGTTATTCAGAGTTGATAACTGCTTAGAAGAGTTGTTAGAAATTAGCTAGATTTCTTCTATTGTTATTTCATAGAACAGTGAGGACTTCGTATTATATTTTGTATTTCAATTGTACTTGGGACTTTGGAATTCAAATTACTATTTGAGTGACGTATAGTTGCTCTGTTGTAACCATAGACTTTATTAAATTAGACTTTGTTATTATTTTTTTTATATTACTGGAAATCTGGTTTATTTTTCTTCAAATTTAGTTATTTTCATTAAAATCAACCCGAAAATTAGGGTGTGACACAGACCTTGTCTAATCTCATCAAGTTATCCTTTTGTTGACTCCATGCCTTGATTTTGATGATTACAAAACATTATATTATTTTTTTAATGAATTTACTTTATATACAAAAAGTATTTATTTATTTTCTATTCATTCCTTGTTTGAGATTAATAATAATGAAGGATGTGATTAGAAGATGGATTTGGAAGATTGATGAATGAGTAGAAGATGAATTTGGAAGCTTGATGAATGAGTTTGAATGAATTAGATGGTTGATTGGTCAACCTTACAAGAAGATTATTTGGACAATCTTTTTCTCAAAGAAATTGAAGGTGTCCAAATTAATTGACAATCATAGAAGAAAGGAAGACAAGTTTTGAGAAAAATCGCAAGGTGGATTGAAGAACTTGGAGATTGATAGGGGAACCTTACAAAGAAATTATTGGATCAATTTCATTTCAAAGAGATTAAAGGTGCTCTACATGTTCAAGGTTATTTGAAGAAGGAGTTTTGAAGACTTGAAGCAATGAAAGTCTTAGTGAATCAATTAAAGAAGATATTGAAGATTTTTTAAGCCTGCTGTTTAAGTCATAAAGAAGGTTTAAGAAGAAGGGCAAGTATTGACACCTATTTCAGAGGCACTGACACTTAGTCTCAGAATGGTAAAGAGAATAAAACTGTAGCAGCAAGTGTCGACACCCGATATAAGAGTCGACACCTAAATGGAAAAGAAAAGAGAACTGAAGCAGTAAGTGTCGACACCTGAACGACAAAGAAAATAGAACTAAAACAGTAAATGTCGACACACAACCTAAGAGTCGACCCCTGTACAACAAAGAAAAGAAAACTACAATAATAAGTGTCGACACTCAATATAAGAGTCGACACCTTAACGGAGTCTGGGAAGTAACGGTACATTTTTTGAATTGCAGATATCATTTTGCATTAAATGCAGTCCCAGTTACTTCCAATGACTGAATATGATACAAGATTATAAATACCAGGTCTCTAAAGCATTTATATATAAGAATACACGATCATAAAGGCTATAATATTTACAAACATTCTCTACTCTCAACTAATATATTCTTTCATTTCTTTGCTGTGAGGTCATTGATTAAGTTGTAATTGATACACTTACTCCTTGAGAGTGTACCCATTGTATTTAACTCCTTCTTTATTGTTGGGTTGGGTTGTAACCTGTAAGTTTTGAGTGGTTCTTAGACAAAAACACTTGAAATTTGAGAGTTTGGTATAAACTCTTGTAGAAAGTGAGCTAGCACTTTAAGAAAAAATAAGCTGTGTCAAAAAGAAGTTTTTACATAGTGGAGGATTCTCTCAAAAGAATCGAGGAAAAGAGAACGTAGGCACAGGAACTCTGAACCTCTATAAAATCTTAGTGTTTTGCTTGCTCTGTTTTATTCCTTGCACTGCATTATCTTGATTGCATCATTGTATTATCTTGTTTGCATTCTTATTTTGCATTAAATCACTGTTCCATTGATTTTATATATTCCGTATATTGATTTCATCGTCTTTAATTTTAAAAAATCCAATTCACCCCCCCTCTTGGATTGACTCTTCAGGCCAACAATTAGTATCAGAGCATGTGCTCTTCATATAGGCTTAACATCTTAAGAGTAGATCTATGGCAACCAATATTGAATCCTTTCTTGGAGAAGGTCAATCCACAAATAGACCCCCCATGTTTAATGGAACAAATTATAACTACTGGAAAAACAGTATGAGAATTTATATTCAATCTGTAGATTATAAGTTATGGAGGGTTATTGTTAATGGTCCCAAGATCTCTACCAAAACAATAGAAATAGCGGCTGTTGCTAAAACTGAAAATGAATGTGATAAAGATGATTTTAAACTTTTACAATCTAATGCTAAAGCCATGAATTTACTTTGTTGTACATTGGATTCAAATGAATTTAATAGAGTTTTCACATGTGATTTACCAAAGGAAATTTGGGACAGATTGAAAATAACTCATAAATATTCTTGTGTATAATTATGAGCTTTTTATAATAAGAATGCAAAGGATCTCAACATATTACCACTTAAAGAGCTTCTAGGCTCTCTAATGACATATGAGCTAACATAGAAACAGCATGCTCAAGAAGAAGATGAGAAAAGAAAGAAGATTGTTGCATTCAAATCTACCACTCCTGAGAGTGAATCTGACAGTGATAAAGAAAATAAAGAAGAACTTGCCTTAATAACAAGGAAGTTCAAGAAATTTATGAGAAGAAGATGGAAAGGAGGAAAGAAGCAAGAACCTAAAGGAGAATTCAACAACAATAACTCAACTATCATCTGCTTTGAGTGTAAGAAGCCTCGACATATAAAGGCTGATTGTTCTAAATTAAGGAAGAAAGGAAAGAAATGCAAAGGAAGAAAAGCATTGATAATGACCTGGAGTGACAATGAAGAATCTGAGTTTAAAGAAGAACCTGAGGAATCATAAGTGGCCGACTTATGCTTAATAACTCAAGAGGAGAAAGGTGAGATATTACCTTCTAAAAATTCAGATTTTAGTTTTCATGAACTGCAAGATGCATTTGATGATTTACTTGCTGAATTTAATAAATTTGGTATAAAGAATAGTCTTCTTAAAAAGATGATCGCTTCTCTTACAAAATAAAATGAGAATTTAAAATCTGCAAATCTTTTGAAAAATAAAAATGCTTCTTTAAAAGAGAAAGTGAAAGATTTAGACAAATTTCCTGCCAAGTGTGTTGAAGGAAAAGAAAAACTGGACATCATTCTTGAAAAGCAAAAATATTATCTTGACAAAATTGGGATTGGGCATAACCCTTTCAAAAACAACAAGGTTTTCAAAAATAAATTTAATGAATCTTTTAGAAAAACTCATATTAGATGCTGTTATTGCCAAAAGAAAGGACACAAGGCTAATCAATGTTTTCTTATGAACAAATCACATGCTGCAAAAAAGACTTGGGTTCCAAGAGGACCATTAAAAACTAACCCCCAAGGATCTAAGATGATTTGGGTACCAAAGATTAAAGGTTAAATTTTCGTTTGCAGGTATGTCTTCAAGCTAAATCAAGGACCACTGGTACTTGGCTAGTGGATGTTCGAGACATATTGTAAGCATCCCATTTTTTTCCGCTAGGCAATCTTCAGTCTGTCCAGACTTGTACTCAGGTCAATATGGACATATTCTAGTTCAAACTAGTTTTTCAGACATAATCCAGTCAATCGATTGCTTCGCGGGCCCATCGAGCTTAAATAAATACAAAATGACAAAACTGCCCTTAGGGCTTTTTTGGCACATTTTTTTGAGAAAGTAGCTGAGCCCTGAAAGCGGTAAGTCCACATTTTCAAGATTGTCTTAAAGATAATCCGGCATGATTAGGTGCCTTCCAGTCAGTTTTGGGCCAATTCCGAGACAATTAGGTCAAAATGACCATTTTGCTCCTAGGCATCCGAGCGCCTTGGGAACCACATCGGCTCTGGATATTAAACCAGTAATCTCCCGGGGATGCTTCTGATAGTATCCCCGGCATTTTGATCCATTTTCGAATCATTCCGAGCTAGTTCTGGCAAACCGGATGTAAAATAATCATTTTGTTCCTAGTGAGCAGGTAACCTTTTCCAACCACACCGACTCTGGGTATTAAACCGGTAACATTCTGAAAAATTCTAGGTAATGTTTCCAAGACTCAAGCCTTCTTCTGGGACATTCTAAGTCCACCCCGGAAGCATTCCAACTCGATTGACCGTTTTGGCCCTAATGGCTGGTCAACCCTTCCAACACATCTTAATATTATTTTTCAATTCTACTACCCTCGAGACACTATTCTATAGGTTCCTATCCCTTTCTGACCCTTTGGGCCATTCTTGGCCCTTTAAATCATTCCCAGACCTTAAAAGTTTCCTAAAAGTTTTCTCTCTTTAAAAATTGCATGGTAGTCACTAGTACAAGCGCCCGAATCTTTGAAAGATATGTTGTTTGGTAACCTTAAAAGTTTCCTAAGTGGCTGGCGCCACTACTAGTGGCGCCAAACCAAAAAATTGCCTAGCACCACTCCTAGTGGTGCCAGTGGTATTTTTGCCTAGCGCCACTGCAGCAGGTGCCAATTCACTCGTCTGTCTATAAATACAAAGCCTCCTCCAATGTGAAAAAGGTCCACAAACATAATCCAAAAACCCTGCTCTTCGATATACAGAGCTCGAAGTCCTTCCAAACCATAGTTCCCTTTAGATTCTTAAAACCCTAGCCTTTATACACTTAACTCTAGCATACATACACTCATATACTAGCCTTCAAAACCTCCATTAAAGACTTGAAGTGCTGCAACTTGGAAGCTCTTGAAGATCAAAACGAAGATCGAAGTAAAGCAAGCAAGTAAAACAAAGCAAATAAAAGAAGACACAAGGTAGGCTTCCTATTTACATTTACGCAATTCCCCTTCTCTCTTCTCTTTCTTAACCCACTTGGATTTTCTTCTATTTTAATCCCCATCTTCTACCCCCCTTCTTGCATGGTTGAAACAAGGGACTTCCCAGTTCATGTGTAGGATTAGGCTATTGAAAGTCACCATGTCGAGGGCTTTCTCTTAGTCTAACTGGAGATCACGTGGGTTCGACCCCCTTGATTGTGTGGTGAAGCCTTTAACTTTGTATGTTCCCAACCCCAACTTGCATTGTGTATATCATGATCATGCATCTCTTTAAAACTTGTTTTCAAACTTATTTTCAAAACTTGCATCAAAATCATTTTCAAAACTTGTATTAAAATTTTCTTCTTCAAAACTTATTTTCAAAATCACAATCCTACAGCGATTCTAGCCATTCTATAGTTAGGGTTGCTTTAGGCAAGTGTTATATTTAAAGTGATTTTTATTGTCCATATTTTCAAATCCTTGTTGTTTTCAAAACCACAATCCTAGAATGGTTTTAATCTTCTTATGGTTATAATCGTTTTAGGAAAGTGAGATATTTTTAGAGGCTTACAAAAGTCAGCATTCAAATCCTCTCCAAATCTCTTTTTGAACTTACTTTCTAAAAATATCTTTTTCCAAAATCTCTTTTCAAACTTGCTTTCCTATAAACTCTTTCCAAAAATTTCTTTTCAAAAACTCTTTTTAAAAGTTCTACTTTCTAAAATCACTCTTCAAATCTCTTTCCTAAAAATCTCTCTTTCCAAAGAGATCTTTTTTTCAAAATCTTTTTTTCTTGGAGTTCAAGTTAAACCCTAAAGCCAATGATCAGGAAACCCTGATTTTCTTTCCTAAAACATGATTTCCAATATTACCTTAAAACCTAGGCTTCCAATTTTTTTTTTTTTTTACATCAAAATCATAAATTTTCAAAACCTATTTTCTACATCGAATCATAGACTTCCAAATCTAAGGTTTCTAAAACTTCCCCTTCCAATTCTACCCCAAATCCAATCTCTCATTTAGGAAATTAGATCCAATCCTCTGTTTTGGGAAACAAAATCAAATAATCTATTTTTAGAAACAAAATCCAATCTTTTGTTTTAGGAAATAAGAATCTAACTCTTTCCTAATTCGAATCTTTCCTAATTTCCACCTTTCTTAATTCCATACCTTTCCAAATTTCAACTTTCCAAATTCCAAATTTTAAAATCTTTTCTAACTTCAAGTGTTTCCAAAACTCAAACTTTGAATCTCTCTTAAAATTCAAACATTTTCAAAATTCTAAACTTTCTAAATTCCAAATCTTTCTTAAATCAAACTTTTAAATTCAAATCTTTTCAAAATTAACTTTTTCCTAAAAAGGAAATTTTTCTAAATTTGAAACTTCTCTAATTCAAAACTTTCTTAATTCGAAACTTTCTTAAAGTAGAACTTTCCTATTTTGAAACTTTCCTAATCCGAGATTTCCTAAATTCAATCTTTCCTAAACGCCAACTCTCCATATTTTCTGAATCAAACTTTTCAATCAAATTTTTCTTAATCTTAAGTCCTTCATAAATTCTATCTTTCCTAATTCTAGGTTTTCTAAAATCAAACTTCTCAAGTTCAAATTCAATTCAATTATATGCTTCAACCCTAGGTTACCCTAAATCTTGGGATGTCTAGACCCTAGTTCGACCTTAGCCCCAAAAGTTAGGAAGCTTCCAACTCTTCTCCACAAGTTCTTTCCTAAATCAAGATGGTTTTTTAAACTTCAATTCAAGTCAAAATGTTTTCAAATCTCAATCTTTCCAAATCAAGTCCAAGTTCTTCTTCCAAGTTCTATCTTTCTAAATCAAAATTAATTTCAAACCTCAAGTTCAATTTCAAATCAAGGTCAATTCCAAGTTCAATTTCAAATCTTCTATTCAAAGTTCAAATCAAAACCTTTTTCAAATCAAATATCTTTTTCAAATCAAATTTTTTATCGGACTCTTGTCTGAACTACGACTGGCCTGATTCCCAAAAAGGGATAGGTAGGCAACCCTCACGGGTGCGGTCATAACTTTTTTTTTCAAATCTCCAATTCCACAACCTTTTCTTTCAAGTTTTCAATTCCATAACTATTTTCAAACTTCCAATTCTGCAATCTATTTTCAAATCTCTATTTCCAACTTCTAAAATTTTTTTTTCAAAAATCAAGTCTTCTTTTCAAATCTCTTTTCAACATCAAATCAAATTCTTTTCAAATCTATTTTCAAATCAAATCTTTCTATTGCACTTGCATATCATGTCAACTTCTTTCTAAAAATTCTTATCTAAAATGGATAATATTGGACATTTATTAATCGAAGACTCTAATTAGTGAACCTAGAATGAATAAACATGTAGGTATCACAAGGGCGGGGTAGGGTGATAGCTTAGTGCGTCTTCTCTATACGGAACCAACCTCTGAACTTCGGATCACCATTTTTGAAAGACCAAATAGAGTTATTTTCAAAAAAGGGTTTAAACTTTCCAAAGGTTGCCAAAAAAACCTATTTTCCTAAAAACCGTCTCTTAAAGAAGTATTTTCAAAAAAATCTTTTCAAAAACTCTAAGTGTAATTTTCAGATTGTGCTTAGTTTTAGGTGACCTAACTCACCTTAATCAAGTTAGGTGGCAAGTCCAAACCTTTTTCCAAAATTCCCTTATTCAAAATTAACTTTCAATTCAAACCCAGCTGCACTCATTTTTCTAGCAGGATGAGTTCTAACGAGAAAGCACTGTGTTTTTCTCACTTGTCTTTTTCGGGTGCGAAAAATTGAGGCGCGACAGCTAGCGACTCCACTGAGGACACTTAGAGGGTTAGGCCATTGTCATGTCTTTTCACCCTTCATCCATGTAGAGTCTTCAATTAATTTGTTCAATCCAATCCACTCTAAAATTTCCAAAATCAAAATTTCAAAGTTGTTTTCAAAAACATACATCTAATTTATTTCCATTCATATTATCTTGCATTAAGTTTGTCATCCACATACTAACTGTCACGCCCCGGTTTTTGGGCGTCCAAGGTCTTTTTGGCTCGAACACGAAAAGCACGGAACTCTGTCACTAGAACTCGTCCTCCTAGAAGGACAAGTGCGACTAGGTTTGAAAATTGATTTGACTAAGGGCTTTACAGAAAAATAGGAGTCGCTACCTAACTTGATTAAGGTGAGTGAGGGCACCTAAAACTAAGTGTTAATCTGAAGATTAAACTTAGGGTTTTTTGAAAAAGATTTTGAAAACTCCCGCAAGAGAGGGTTTTTAAGGAAATAGGTTGTTTGGCAACCTTTGGAAAGATTTAAGCCCTTTTGGAAAATAACTCCATTTTGGTCATTTGAAAGCAGAAATATATGGTTCGGGGGTTGGTTACGTGTAGGGAAGATATCCAAAGATCATCACCGTACCCCGCCCTTTCGGTACCTACATGTCTAATCACCCTTTGTTCACTCACAAGAATAACTGGTTACCATTGTCCACTTAATATCCACTTTAGAATTTTGAAAACGGGGTTTAGTCATCACTTTTCGGATGGATGATGCATGATGCAAGTTTTTGGAAGAAGTTTGAAAATAATGGGGGCTTTGAAAGAGTTTGGAATAGAAATTTGAATTGATTGGAATTTTTGGAAAAGGGATTGAAGTTCAAATAAAAGTTATGACCGCACCATTTCAGGTTGCCTACATATCTCGTTTGGCGAGAATTAGGTCGTTCATAATTCGGGCAAGAGCCCGATGAAAAATAGGCGCATTAAGGCCTTTGGAAGATTTGAAGACACTTTGGGGTCCTTGAAAATGTTTAAGACACTTTGAGATCTTTGAAAAAGTTTAAGACACTTTGAGATCTTTGAAAAAGTTTAAGACACTTTGTGGTTTTCGAAGTTGAAGACTCTTTGAGGTCTTAGAGGTTTTGACTTGAAATTAGATGGTGGAGTATTTTGAAAATATTTTTGAATTAACTTAAGGGAGTTTTGACAAAAAATGCTTTGGCATGACTTAAGAGAACTTGAAAATTTTTTGAAGTCTTATTTTAAAAACCTTCAAGGAATGTTTTGATGAATTGGTTTTTAAAAGTGGTTTTTGAAAATGGATAAGGGTTTGGAATCCTAATATGGATAACCTTAGAGGTTGTTCTTGATTTATCACTTGTCCTTGGGATCCCTAACCATGAGGGGGCTAGGGACACCTTAGGTTTGTGACCTTTTGAAAACATTTTTGAGAATATCTTGAAGATGGAGTGTAAAGACATTTAAAGAGTCTATGAAGTTGGTTTTTTGAAATCATGAGAGTAGGGGGTATTGGAGAAATAGGTTATGAGGATAGTTTGAAAGTTGAATGATCTTTTTGGAAAAGGGTTCAAGAGTTGGAACCTTGAAGTGTACTAACCTAGGTTGGGTTGGCCTAGGTTAGGGGTGACCTAAGGTCAACTAACTTGGGTTAGGTTAACCTAGGGTTAAGATAACTTATGGTTAACTAACTTAGGTTAGGTTGACCTAGGGTTAAGATGGCCTAGGTTAGACAACTAGGGTCAAGTTAACCTAGGGTTAGACAACTAGGGTTAAGTTAACCTAGGTTTAGATTGGAAGAATGATTTTGAAAGTTGGTTTGAAGTACTCTTGGAAAGAGTTTTGAAAAACAAAACATGTTATGCCATGCACCATGGTTGGCAATCTTTTCGAAGATCATTTCCATGAAAATTTTGACTCTAGTCAAGAATATGGTTTATATGGTTGGTGATTGGAGACCATTCCAAGAAAGGTTTCTTCATGGTCATTATAACCTTTATCTTGACAAGAGTGGGGGTTTCTAAAATCAACATAAGAATGACAATTTTTGGAAAATCATTTTTGATGCAAAGATGGAGAGAATGCATTTTTGAAAATCATCTTTTGAGAAGGATTTTGGAAACCACTTTTCAAGGGGACCATTCCATCAAGAAAGGGTTCATATGGTCAAACAAAAGGGAGACCACTCAAGAGAGGGTTCCATGTGGCCATTCCAGCCATTACACATAAAAGAATGAAAATCTTGAAAATTAGAGAATTAGAAAGCAGCCCTTATGCAAATTAAAATGTCATGATATCAAAATGAAAGTTAGAAGATTAGTAGGAGGTCCTCTAAGGTATAATTCCTAAAATCCCACCCTCCACTTCAAGGGGCCAACTCTTGAAACAATTTTTGAAAGAAATATAGAGCTTGGAGATGGTATGAAAATAAGAGCAATGTAAGCATGGTAGAGGATGATAATAAGCATAAAATGAAGCCAAGCACACAAGATATGATCAAAATTGTAATATGCAATGGGTCATGATTCACATACAAGGCTTTTAGGCTACACCACATAAACAAAGGGCTCCTAGGCCATACCATCTTAAAGTAGGCTAGTGAGAGGTTCCCCTACACGGTGGCTCTCACTTCCTTTCCTCTAGGCATGATCTAAGAGCTCTCTTGGCTCAAGCATGCAAGAAAGGGGGGGTTGAAGATGGGGATTAAAATTGAGAATAGCCTATATAGGCTAGGAGGGAGAAGAGAAGAGTGGGGAAGAGCACAAATGTAAAAGGGATACCACCTTTTGCCTTCACCACACTTGTAGTCTTCAATGGATGTCTTGATTGGAGCTTGAGTGACTTCATGAGAGCTTGAGAGGCTAGAGTGGAGTGTGTAAGTGTGTATGAGGCCTTGTATATGGAGTGTATAGGCTTGAGAGAGGTAGAATCTAGCCTAAGTGCTGGAAGGGTGGAATATATGTAAGGATTCGAGTTTCTGGAATCATTTCAGCAGAATTTCGCATCAATTTCGGACCTAGAATATACAAAGGGGGAGGCCTCTATTTATAGGCAATCTGGAACAGGCCTGCTGCATGTGCTACATGCGCCTAGCCATAATTTGGCCTTGCACATGTAGGACATGCGCAGGTACTATTCCATTGCCAGAATGACACGTCGCACCCTATGTACTAGTTAAATCTTGACCGTTGATCGAAAGTCGATCGATCTGATCAAAATTTGAGCGCATGTAGCATATGCTCCATCACCGGGAAGGTTCGTCCAAACTTTGCCTCTATAATTGAGTCAATCGGGAAGGTTTTGGGGGAATCGGTCGCACTCGGGATATCCTCCCAAGGCTTTCGGTGAACTTTCATGTTTTCAGGAAGTTTAAATTATGTTTGGAGGTGAGCAATATCATCTTGGGAAGTGTGCCAAAGAGGTCACTTTTGCAAAGCATCTGTGATGCGCTCCAAGGGTGTTTGAAAGTAGCTGTTTTCGTTTCGTGTGATTGGGGCCTTCGAGAAGCGATTCTTTCGATCGGACTGTACCGATGGAAAGTACTCTGGAAATACCTTCGGAAATTCCCAGATTTAGGTATTTCTCAAGTCATTTGACGATGCATTTCAATCAGGGAATTTGGAAAAAAGTCAACCTTGGTGGAGCGTCTGCGAGACGCTCCAGGGGTCGTCGAAGTAGTAGTGTTTAAGCCATACGATGGAGGGCTTCGAGAAGCAATCTATCCAATCGAACCGTATTGATGGAAGACCTATGAATGAGCTTCCGAGAATTCCCTAATTTGCGCATTTCTCAAGTCAGTTGATGGTGCGTTATAACCAGGGAATCGAGGGAGAAGGCAATTTAGGCGGAGCGTCTGCGAGACACTCTAGGGAACTTTTATCGAGTTATGTGAGCTTAGTGTCGTACGGTCCTCATCGAGTTAAACAAAGGCGTGTGGTAAAACCCTCTGCTCGAAATCCCAAGGCCGGTGCTGTCTTAGGGCGTATTTGGGCTTCCAGGGGTAAAACGGTCATTTTGACCAGGATTGACTGAAAATGGTCAGGAAAGGTTTGGTGTGTTGTGTTAAGTGTGTAGGGTTGTTCAGGGATGGTTTTGGGAGAGTCTTTTACTGTTTGGCAGGGTTAACATAGTTCTGAGGTGTTCAGGGGCAAAACTGTCATTTTGACTAGAGTGAGCTGGAATTGGACCGAATGGCGTGCGGGGGACGCCTAACAGTTTAGTAACATTTTGGAAAGGTCGACGTATTGTTTTGAGGGATTTTGAACTTTTCCAAAACGTGCCTAGAGGACCAAGTGGCAGGTTTTGGTCATTTTTCACCGAGTTGGGCTAGCAGGCGCCGGTGTTGACTTAGGTGTTGGTTCCTGAGACTGCCCGATCTCGGAAAACTACCTGTGCAGTGTTGGTCCCTAAGAACGCTTGGTCTTAGAGAGCTACCTGTAGGGTGGTGTTGGTTCTTAGAAATGCCTGGTCTTAGAAAGATACCTGTAAGGGTGGTGTTGGTCTCTGAGAACGCCTAGTCTCAGAGAGCTACCAAATGAAGGACATTCTATATTGGCGGGCTAGTAAGCACCAGAAGTGAACCGTCTAGAACTTGATGAGGTGTTGGTCCCCGAGATCGCCCGATCCCGGGAAGTTACCTGGATGGCGTTGATTTTCGGGACCGCTCGGTCCAGAAAATTGCCTAAAATAATGGTGCTTATGGCTCCCGCAGGTCCTTATGGGCCCAAGAAGTGACCAATTGATTGGATTGGAGATTGAAAGGCTCATCTTAAGCCTGCATGTGTTGAGATGCTTGAAACCAAGCTCGGTCAAGCAGGAGATTGCCGAGCGAGCAAAAATGGGGTGCTTACAGCTGCCCCTCTTTTTCTGTCTTTACTTGTCGAAGGCCAAAAAATAATAAGGAAGGATCCTATGTTGACTGCGAGGCAATCAGAGGGACCGGAGTTGTTGGAATTTGGAATTTTATGTTTTGAAAACTAGATTGTTTGAATTTTGGGAGTTTTGAAAACTCGATTTTGAAATGATTTTGAAATTTTTCCTGAACTGACATTTCTACCAATAGAATGACACTCCTTTAGGGAGATTCAGGATTTTTGAATTTTGAAAAGGATTTTTTTTTTTTAATGATTTTGAAATGGCCTTCTGTAATGGAGGGATTTGGATATGAATTGGAAGGGTTTGGAAAACTTTTAAAACTTGGAATGAAACTTTTGAGGAAAAAAGGTTTGAAAACCTAGAATTTGATTTTGGAATTAAACTTTTTGTGGAGAAAGTTTTGAAAACCTGAAAACTTTTTTTATAGTACGTTTTTTAAGGCAAAAGCTTGTAAACCCGAGATTTTGGAAGTTGAGCTTTTTGAGGCGAAAGCTAGAAAACCCAAAATTCTGAAAGTTGAGCTTTTTAAGGCAAAAGCTAGAAAATCCAAAATTTTGAAAGTTAAGCTTTTTTAGGTGAAAGCTTGTAAACCTGAAATTTTGAAAGTTGGGCTTTTTAAGGTGAAACTTTGAAAACCCAAAACTCTTTTGGAAAACGGAGCTTTTTGAAGGAAGAAGCTTAAGAAACCTGAGAAATATTTTGAAAACAGAGC
Source organism: Euryodendron excelsum (assembly GCA_033060915.1). NCBI lineage: Eukaryota > Viridiplantae > Streptophyta > Magnoliopsida > Ericales > Pentaphylacaceae > Euryodendron > Euryodendron excelsum. The sequence goes on from CM065386.1 coordinate 40,694,069, forward strand.
TTTTGAAGGAGAAAGCTCGGGAAACTCGAAAAATGTTAGAAAACTAGACTTTTTGAGGTGAAAGCCTGAAAACCCAAAATTTTGAAAATTAAGCTTTTTGAGGCAAAAACTAGAAAATTTAGAATTTTGAAAGTTAAGCTTTTTGAGGCGAAAGCTAGAAAACCAAAAATTTTGAAAGTTAAGCTTTTTGAGGCGAAAGCTAGAAAACCTAGAATTTTGAAAGTTAAGCTTTTTGAGGCGAAAGCTAGAAAACCTGAAATTTTGAAAGTTGAGTTTTTTGAGGCGAAAGCGAGAAAACCCGAGATTTTTGGAAAGCAGAGCTTTTGAAGGAGAAAGCTAGAGAAACCTAAAAACATGTTTTGAAAATGGAGCTTTTGAAGGAGAAAGCTCGGGAAACCCGAAAATTTTGGAAAGCTAGGCTTTTTGAGGTGAAAGCCTAAAAACCAAGAATTTTACAAGTTAAGTTTTTTTAGGCGAAAGCTAGAAAACCCGAATTTTTGAAGTTTAGGCTTTTTGAGGCAAAAGCTTGAAAACCCGAGATTTTTAGAAGTTAAGCTTTTTTAGGCTAAAGCTAGAAAACCTGGAATGTTGAAAGTTGAGCTTTTTGAGGCAAAAGCTAGAAAACCCGGCAAAGCTCGAAAATCTCGAAAAAGCTCGAGAAACCCGAGAAATATTTTGAAAAATGGAGCTTTTGAAGGAGAAAGCTCGAGAAGCCTGAAATTTTGAAAAACTGAGCTTTTTGATGGAAAAACCTCAAAAACCCAATAAATGTTTTTGAGATCAAACTTTTTGAAGGAAAAAGTTTTTGGAAAACCCGATAAATGATTTGAAGTCAAACTTTTTAAAGGAAAAAGTTAGAAAACCTAGAGGGTACTTTTGAAATCAAACTTTTTGAACAGAAAAGTTAGAAAACATGGAAAGGTGAAAACCATTTGAAGGAGATTCATTTGAACTCGAAATTCAGAAACTACTATATATTTTTTTTTATGAGGGTTAGAAAACTTGTTTTGACTCGAAACTTGGGAACTCTTGAAGACATTCATTTTGACTCAAAACTTGAACTTTTGAAAACAAAATGTGTAGAGAATTCATTTTGACTAGAAATTTGAACTTTTGAAGACAAAATGTATAGAAAATTCATTTTGACTCGACACCTTTGATTTTTTTGAAAGCAAAACGTATATGAAATTCGTTTTGACTTGAAACCTGAATTTTTGAAGACAAAATGTTTAGGAAATTCATTTTGACTTGAAGCTTGAACCTTTGAAAGTTTTTGATCGGGAATTTTTCTCTTTGAAATTGAATTGAATTTTCGAAGTTGAAACTTTTGGTGGAAAAAGGTTAAAAAAAAAATTTTTGAATGCGAAAATTTATTTTGACTTTTGAAAGAAAGCAAGAGTTTTGATCTTTTGAATTTGAAACCTTTTGTAGAAATAGTTTTGAAAGCTTTTTGAAACTGACTTTGAAATTTGAATGATTTGTAGACGAAACCTTGCTAGTTTTTGGATATTTGAAAACTAAATTTTTGGATTTGAAAGAAAGCAAGGGCTTTTTTTTTTTTAAAATTGATTTTTGAGACAATTCGGTTAGAATTATACCTGGGCTTTACCTTAAAGATTTGGAGATAGTTGAGCCTGTGGAATCATCAGAGATTGTTCCGTGCTTGTAATTCCTATGTCTCGGAGCTTGAAAGGGGGACATTTGTGCCCTCTTGGATTGAGATTTCTTAAGATTGGAATACTCGGTGTTTGCTTGACTGTCGAGTTTTGCTTTTGTGGGCAAAATAGGATTTTTGCTGATGTAGCTTCTGAGAGGTGGTTCAAGATTTATATCCTGAAACTGAGTCTTCTTGAACAGATGCTCCGTCTGACGGAATGCGGCTTCTCTGGGGAGGTTCAAGATTGATATCTACTTTTAAAGAGAAAAGCTTGAAAACGTAATCTACTTTTTCGGAGGAAGCTTTGAAACCCAATTTGCTTTTTGAAAGAAAGCTCTAAAACTCAATCTTCTTTTTTGGAGGAAGCTTGAAAACTCAATCTGCTTTTTTCGGAGGAAGCTCTAAAACCCAATTTGCTTTTTTCGGAGGAAGCTCTGAAACCCAATCTTCTTTTTTCAGAGTAAGCTCTAAAACCCAAATTTGCTTTTTCGGAGGAAGCTCTGAAACCCAATCTACTTGTTTGAGGGAAGCTCTGAAACCCAATCTGCTTTTTCGGAGGAAGCTCGAAAACCCAATTGGCTTTTTCGAGGGAAGCTCTAAAACCCAATTTGCTTTGTCAGAGGAAGCTTGGAAACCCAATCTGTTTTTTCGAGGAAAGCTCTGAAACCCAAATCTGCTTTTTTGGAGGAAGCTCTGAAACCCAACCTGCTTTTTTGGGGGAAGCTCTGAAACCCAAATTTTTGCTAATATAAGGGATCTGCTTGTAGTTCTTTTGTCTTGAATGTTGGAGAAAATGACATTGGTTGCTTCTTGGATTGAGGTTTTTGGAGAGTAAAGTTGCTTCGATGTGTTGATTTGTTGACTTTTGCCTTTGACTGACATGGCAAAATTCTGCGTAAGGTGCTTCCTCGAGTTCTTAAATTTTGTTTTGGAGGGGGTGAGGTCTCCTTTTGAAAGGTTTGAGGTATTTAGAAGGTCAAACATCTATAGGTCAGTTTTCCTTGAGTGGATCAACTAGTTTGCAGTTGAATGGGAGGTGTAGGGTGGGCCGTTGCCTCAGTTTTTACAATTTGAAGAGGTCAAGTGAAGCTGACATTAATTAGGGTGGTCGAGGGCGGGTCGTTGCCCTATTCTCTATGGTTTTGGAAAAGGTTCATGGTTGATTGGGGAGGTCGAGGGCAATTCAGTGCCCTATTTTCTATTTCTAGTTGTCTATGGATGACAATTCGGGTTTTCTGAGGTGTACGCTATTTCTTTTGCAGAGTGTTTGGATTCTAGATGAAAGACCTTTCGAAATGTTGTGCTTCTGCTTTGGAACACCTTTTCTTTTGTAATCACTTGAATACTTGTTGGACATGTTGTTTGGTATATACTGTATAAGTCCACCACAAGTTAAAATGAATGCACATCATACTTTTGGATGAATGCACAGGTTGATACATGAGGAAATAAATGCATGTCATACTTTTTGATGAATGCGTAAGGATAGAATTAAACGTATGTCATGTTTTTTGATTGGATGTTCATGCAGAGATGGAATTGAATGCATGTCATGCCTCTTGACGAATGTATAGAGATGAATTTTGAACGCATGTCATGCTTTTTGATGAATGTATAGAGATGGATTTTGAACGCATGTCATACTTTTTTATGAATGCACATAAATGAAATTGAACGCATATCATACTTTTTGATGAATGTATAGAGATGGGTTTTGAATGCATGTCATACTTTTTGATGAATGTATAGAGATGGGTTTTGAATGCATGTCATACTTTTTGATGAATGCATGAACAGATATGGTTTGTACAGGAATTGAAATGAATGCCTATTAATACAAGTGTGGAAATGAATGTACATGTTTAATATATGAACTGAAATTTAATGCATATCATTCTTTTTGATGAATGCATGAACATGCATGATTTATATGGGAATTGAAATAAATGCATGTAGATGAAAATGGACATATCTCTCGAGGTTGCCCTAGAGTTTATATTCAGTTATTATATCTCAAGACCAAGCAGTCTTTGAACTTTTGTCCTCCTCTTGGGATTCCCCTCTTGGGTTCCTCCTTTTTCTTGTCAGAATGTGATAGCACTTGCACCATTTCCAGATATTTGATCCATTGACTCGTTTTTCCCCTCTCTCTATTGTTGAAAAGGAAAACTTTTCTAAGTGGACCTCTCGAGTGACAGCTAATATCGCCCTTTGGCAAAGCAACTTATAGCTTCCTTTCTCAATCAGAGAAGACTTTGCTTGAGACCTTAATGTAGGCCAAGTTTAAGGGTTGTAAGAAATGAAGGGATACATAGGCCCAAATCTTTAAATTCAGCGGGGGTTGTATGAACCAGAACCACCTTTTGCAAGGAATGAATTTTGCCCCTATATTTACCATTATTTTTTTTAGACATTGTTGTTTCTTTGTTCAAGCTTATCTAGACTAAGCAATTTTTCTTGATCTAAGAGGACTTTAATTTGGACTGTGATGTGGGCCAGGTGATGGGGTATTTGAAAGGAAGGATAAAGGCTCAAAACCTATTATATTTGCTAGGCTCCTGAAGACCCATGATCACCTTTGGCAAGTGGCTCCTACCTTGGTTGTTTTTTTGGACTTTTCTCTTTGTCGGAAAGCTCGCTTCTGTTTTGTTCTTCTGTTGTCATCTTGGTTGACTCTATCTTCTCTTGGAAGTCATCATCATTATATTTGGAAAATCATCGTTATTCATTTTTTTCTTATAGGAAATTTTCTCCTTTTTTTTTTCTTTGTTTTTATTTTTTTTGAAAGACTTGCTATTATGTTGGTTCTTACAGATGTCATATATACTGCATCATCTTGGAGATCATCATTCATTTATTATGCGCTTTCTTGGAAATTGCCATTCATTCATCGCATGCTCTATTGGAGATCACCATCTGTTCATTGTTCGTTCTCTTGGAGGGTACTGTTCACTGCAGGTGCTCTTTGAAATCGTCACGCATTGATGGTTTTGCCTTGACCCAGTTTGGGCGGTGATCATTAGGTCGGCTAAATGATGGGAATGCGACCGGCTCAAGTGGGCTTTGCAAGGGTTATATTTAATTGTATGATAGAAGAAAAAAAAGGGCCTCTTTTCATTTCAAGTTGAATTGCTTAGTCTATAAAGCTCTTTCAAAATTTTAGCAACGCCTTGAAAATGGTAAATGTTAGTTCGTGGATTCATTCCTTGCATGCATTTGCCCCAATGTGGGGGGTGGCTCTTGGTTTGGGCTTTTGAATGGAAATCACGTGCGGCTTTAGTGGGCTAACCAACGGATTGCTTTCTGTTTGGGAGAATGAAATGATGGCTTCCCTTCATTTTGAGGGTTTAGCTACTTATTGCTTTGCCAGGGCATCCTTCGGGGGTCACTCTTTAGACTTCAATGAGATATGTGATTGATCCTCATCTCTCACCTCTCTGTATTTCCAATCTTTGCCCTCTTTTTGGAGTCAAATATTGTTTCAACTGAAGGTGGTGCTTATGCTATCCCATCCTTCAAGTCGGGGTAAAACATTTTGGGAAAAAACTATTGGAGAAGAACATCATTCATGAAAAGCCATGAGAAAATGATATAAACATGAAAACGTTGGATCCCTTTCATTTAGATTATGTTATTTTCATGTTCAAATTTGAATTGAAAATTGAAAGATGCGTTTGAAAGAAATCTTCCTTGTTCAGAATAAACCCCTCAGACTGGTTTCGGAATCACGTTGGCATCCTTCACACTCCATTTTCCATGAGTGTCATCTGATTACACAGGGATGGCTTTTTGAGGACTAGTAGAGTGACAACATGGTGTCGAGATCATGGCTTTGCATAAATTATGAATTAGGCGGGATGCCGGATGGATTCTATCGGTTTGACTGTGCTTTTGGACCTGAAAAAGAAAAACAAAATGCAATTAGCATGTGGAGTTGAAGGTTTTATGCAATGCATGTTCTATGGAGGTCCCTTCTTTGAGGGAATCTAGGTATGATATTGAATCTATTTTAGAGGTGGGATTTTACCCCTGTTTGCAATATAATACCTCTTTGGCATGGGCCGGTTGATACTTCTTTGTTTAGGGACTCTCGCTGCCATGGACTGAGAGCGATTTGGGCCTCTCTTGAGATATGATTCTATGCATGCCATGAACCCTTAGGGTTGAAAAAACCCTTAGAGGTTTAGGTAGGTTTGATTAGCATGAGATTGGATCATCCATTTCTCTCTACGGTTGATTGAATGCATGGGAATGTAATGGCTAGAGTTTCTTGGCACTCTTGTCTTGGGATGGATGTTAATGCATAAGCCTAATAGTAATTATATGGACAACATAATGGCAATGAATAAGCAGTTTAGAAGAACCCCTTTTCGTTCTTGGTTCACCCTCTAACTCTCTTGGCCTTTGTAGGCTAGGGAGAAGACAATAAGAATGTAAAAAGAAAAACGAAAAGGAGAAGTTAGTGTCTTTAGATTGAAGATTTTTATGCAATGCATGCCCTACGGGTGCCCCTACTTTGAGAGGGGGACTAAGCATGATGTGTTGGCTCACTTTTGGAGATAGGGGGTTGCCCCTGCATGCAATACTATACCTGTGCGAGTCTGTTCATTCATTCATTCATACATTCATACATTCATTTGATAACGGCAGAAAGGATAGTTTTATTGCATTTGATTTCTTTTTACAAGGAATTAAAGTACATTTGAAGGGAAAAGGGAACATTTTCCTTGGGACTTTTGCCTATTCTATTTTTACATCATGGGATCCTAAACTACTCTTGAGTCTTCGGATTTGCCTTATTGAATGGAAGTTGGTAGGAGATCTTGATTTGAATTGCTCCTTCGTCTTCTTGGTAGCCCTATCTCCATGAGCGAAGAAGGATTAGGGCCCCTCTTTATGAGATGACTTTGATGCATGCCATGAATCCTTAGGGTCTCGTGGTACCCTTAGGAGTTTTGGGTTGGCTTGATTCAGACGAGAAGGTCTTTGAGCCTTTCTCTAGGGGTTGATTGGATGCATGAAGATGCAATGACTTGAGTTACTTTGAGAACTCTTGTCTTTGAAGTGAGTTCCAATGCATGAGCAGTTATGATGCATGTATATAGAAGCAGTAAGAATTAGATGGCATATCAGCCGGGATTAAACAAAATTTATAAGGAAAAATAAAGCAGTCGCCCTTTCCTCCTTGATTTTGAAATTGACACGTGTGTCCTAAATCCGGCAGAGGTTCAGCTATGCATGGAGTGCTACATGAGCATGAGGTTGGGGGTTTACTAATACTTCCTAAAAAGCTCGGTCCCCGAAATGGTGAACTCCATCTTTGGTTGGTGGTTCGAGCGGGGGAACTATCAAGAGACCGTAGGCTAAGAAACTGACACAGCATCCGCCCACAATCAATATACTGTTCCACCTTCTATCTAGAAAGGTAGTAACCATGTAATATATGTAAGATGCAAATGCAAGTGAGCACCCCAAGTGTGTGTGGAATTTTTGAAAAATGGAGGAAAGGACTCAACAACATACATCACATCTTGTCCATTCATTCAAATACATGGCAATAAATAAGACATGAAATAAAAATATGAACAAAGGTCCACCTACAAAAGAAGAATACAAAGAGTTAGTGACTTTTTGAAAACCTCAATACAAGGTAAAATGGATGGTTAATGCAAGAGCATAGATGTATGCAATGAATGCAAGTGATGACACTTAATTGAAAATCATTTTGAAAAATAAGGTTTGCTTTGGAAACTTGAAAATTTTAAAGAGTGGATAAAACTGGACAAAGTAACCGGAGATTCTTGGTGACTGAAGGGTGAAGAGACATGTTAATGGCCTAACCCTCTAAGTGTCCCCAGTGGAGTCGCCAGCTGTTGCGCCCTAGTTTTTGGGTGTCCAAGGTCCATTCGGGTCGGACACGAAAAGCACGGAACTCTGTCACTAGAACTCGTCCTCCTAAAAGAACAAGTGCGACTAGGTTTGAAAATTGGTTTGACTAAGGGCTTTTCAGAAAGATAGGAGTCGCCGCCTAACTTGATTAAGGTGAGTTAAGGCACCTAAAACTAAATGTTAATCCAAAGATTAAACTTAGGATTTTTTGGAAAAGGTTTTGAAAACTCCCTCAAGAGAGGGTTTTTAAGGAAATAGGTTGTTTGCCAACCTTTGGAAAGATTTAAGCCCTTTTGGAAAATAACTCCATTTTGGTCATTTGAAAACAGAAATCTATGGTTCGGGGGTTGGTTACGTGTAGGGAAGATATCCAAAGATCATCACTCTACCCTGCCCTTTCGGTACCTACATGTCTAATCACCATTTGTTCACTCATTTGAATAATCGATTACCATTGTCCACTTAATATCCACTTTAGAATTTTGAAAACGGGATTTAGTCATCACTTTTCGGATAGATGATGCATGATGCAAGTTTTTGGAAGAAGTTTGAAAATAATGAGGGCTTCGAAAGAGTTTGGAATAGAAATTTTGAATTGACTGGAATTTTTGGAAAAGAGATTGAAGTTAAAATAAAAGTTATGACCACACCATTTCAGGTTGCCTACGTATCTCATTTGGCGAGAATCAGGTCGTTCGTAGTTCGGGCAAGAGCCCGATGGAAAATAGGCGCATTAGGGTCTTTAGAAGGTTTGAAGACACTTTGGGGTCCTTGAAAATGTTTAAGACACTTTGAGATCTTTGAAAAAGTTTAAGACACATTGTGGTCTTAGAAGTTGAAGACTCTTTGAGGTCTTAGAGGTTTTGACTTGAAATTAGATGGTGGAGTATTTTGAAAATATTTTTGAATTAACTTAAGGGAGTTTTGAAAAAAAATTCTTTGGCATGACTCAAGAGAACTTGAAAATGTTTTTGAAGTCTTGTTTTGAAAACCTTGAAGGAATGTTTTGATGAATTGGTTTTTGAAAGTGGTTTTTGGAAATGACTAAGGATTTGGAATCCTAATATGGACAACCTTAGAGGTTGTTCTTGATTTATTACTTGCCCTTGAAATCCCTAACCATGAGGGGGCTAGGGACACCTTAGGTTTGTGACCTTTTGAAAACATTTTTTAAAATGTCTTGAAGATGGAGTGTAAAGACATTTGAAGAGTCTAGAGAGTTGGTTTTTTGAAATCATGAGAGTAAAGGGTATTGGAGAAATAGGTTATAAGGATAGTTTGAAAATTGAATGATCTTTTTGGAAAAGGGTTCACTAGTTGGAACCTTGAAGTGTACTAACCTAGGTTGGGTTGGCCTAGGATTAGGGGTAACCTAAGGTCAACTAACTTGGGTTAGGTTAACCTAAGGTTAAGATGACCTATGGTTAACTAACTTGGGTTAGGTTGACCTAGGGTTAAGATGGCCTAGGTTAGACAACTAGGGTCAAGTTAACCTAGGTTGGACAACTAGGGTCAAGTTAACCTAGGTTTAGATTGGAAGAATGATTTGAAAGTTGGTTTGAAGTACTCTTGGAAAGTGTTTTGAAAAACAAAACATGTTATGCCATAGACCATGGTTGGCAATCTTTCCGAAGATCATTTTCATGAAAATTTTGACTCTAGCCAAGAGTATGATTTATATGGTTGGTGATTGGAGACCATTCCAAGGAAGGTTTTTTCATGGCCATTATAACCTTTATCTTGACAAGTGTGGGGGTTTCTAAAATCAACATAAGAATGGCAATTTTTGAAAAATCATTTTTGATGCAAAGATGGAGAGAATGCATTTTTGAAAATCATCTTTTGAGAAGGATTTTGAAAACCACTTTTCAAGGGGACCATTCCATCAAGAAAGGGTTCATATGGCCAAACAAAAGGGAGACCACTCAAGAGAGGGTTCCATGGGGCCATTCCAGCCATTACACTTAAAAGAATGGTAATCTTGAAAATTAGAGAATTAGAAAGCAACCCTTATGCAAATTAAAATGTCATGATACCAAAATGAAAGTTAGGGGATTAGTAAGAGGTCCTCTAAGGTATAATTCCTAAAATCCCACCCTACACTTCAAGGGGCCAACTCTTGAATCAATTTTTGAAAGAAATATAGAGAGCTTGGAGATGGCATGAAAATAAGAGCAATGTAAGCATGGTAGAGTATGATAATAAGCATAAAATGAAGCCAAGCACACAAGATATGATCAAAATAGTAATATGCAAGGGGTCATGATTCACATACAAGGCTTTTAGGCTACACCACATAAACAAGGGGCTCCTAGGCCATACCATCTTAAAGTGGGCTAGTGAGAGGTCCCCCTACACGGTGGCTCTCACTTCCTTTCCTCTAGGTATAATCTAAAAGCCCTCTTGACTCAAGCATGCAAGAAAGGGGGGGTTGAAGATGGGGATTAAAATTGAGAATAGCCTAAGTAGGCTAGGAGGGAGAAGAGAAGAGTGGGGGAGAGCACAAATGTAAAAGGGATACCACCTTTTGCCTTCACCACACTTGTAGTCTTCATTGGATGTCTTGATTGGAGCTTGAGTGACTTCAAGAGAGCTTGAGAGGCTAGAGTGGAGTGTGTAAGTGTGTATGAGGCCTTGTATATGGAGTGTATAGGCTTGAGAGAGGTAGAATCTAGCCTAAGTGTTGGAAGGGTGGAATATATGTAAGGATTCGAGTTTCTAGAATGATTTCAGCAGAACTTCGCATCAATTTTAGACCTGGAATATACAAAGGGGGAGGCCTCTATTTATAGGCAATCTGGAACAGCACATGTGCCTGGCCAAAATTTGGCATTGCGCATGTAGGACATGCGTAGGTACTATTCCATTACCAGAATGACATGTGGCACCCTATTTACTGGTTAAATCTCGACCGTCGATCAAAATTCGATCGATCTGATCAAAATTTGAGCGCATGTAGTATATGCTCCATCCCCGGGAAGGTTCGTCCAAACTTTGCATCGATAATTGATTCAATCGGGAAGGTTTCGGGGGAATCGGTCGCACTCGGGATATCCTCCCAAGGCTTCCGGTGAACTTTCATGTTTTTAGGAAGTTTAAATTATGTTTGGAGGCAAGCGATATCGTCTTGGGAAATGTGCCAAAAAGGTCACTTTTGTAGAGTGTCTGTGATACGCTTCGGGGGTGTTTGAAAGTGGCGGTTTTCGTTTCTTGTGATCGGGGCCTTCGAGAAGCGATCCTTTTGATTGGACTGTACCGATGGAAAGTACTTTGAAAATATCTTCAGGAATTCCCAGATTTACGTATTTCTCAAGTCATTTGACAATGCGTTTCAATCAGGGAATTAGGGAAAAAGTCAACCTTGGTGGAGCGTCTGCGAGACGCTCCAGGGGTCATCCAAAATAGCAGTGTTTAAGCCGTACGATGGAGGGCTTCAGGAAGCGATCTATCCAATCGAACCGTATCAATGGAAAGACCTATGAACGAGCTTCCGAGAATTCTCTGATTTACGCATTTCTCAAGTCAGTTAACGGTGTATTATAACCAAGGAATCGGGGGAGAAGGCAATCTAGGTGGAGCGTCTGCGAGACACTCCAGGGAACTTTTATCGAGTCGTGTGAGCTTAGTGTCATAGGGTCCTCCTCGGGTTAAACAAGGGCATGTGGTGAAACCATCTGCTCGAAATCCCAAGGCTGGTGTTATCTCAGGGCATATTTGGGCTACCAGGGGCAAAATGGTCATTTTGACCAGGATTGACTGGAAATGGTCAAGAAAGGTTTGGTGTGTTGTGTTAAGTGTGTAGGGTTGTTCCGGGATGGTTTTGAGAGAGTCTTTTACCGTTTGGCGGGCTTTGCGCAACGCTGAGGTGTTCAGGGCCAAAACGGTCATTTTGACCAGAGTGAGCTGGAATGGGACTAGAATTGGACCGAATGGTGTGCAAGGGACGCCTAACAGTTTAGTAACATTTTGGAAAGGTGGACTTATCGTTTTGAGGGATTTTAAACTTTTTCAAAACGTGCCTAGAGGCCCAAGGGGCTGGTTTGGTCATTTTTTCACCGAGTCGGGCTAGCAGACGCTGGTGTTGACTTAGGTGGTGGTTCCCGAGACTGCCCGGTCTCGGAAAACTACTTGTGCGGTGTTGGTCCCTATGAACGCTTGGTCTTAGAGAGCTACTTGTAGGGTGGTGTTGGTTCCTAGGAATGCTTGGTCCCAGAAAGTTACCTGTAAGGGTGGTGTTGGTCTCTGAGAATGCCTGGCCTCAGAGAGCTACCAAATGACGGACATTTTTACATTGGTGGGCTAGCAGGCGCCAGAAGTGAACCGTCACGAACTTGATGAGGTGTTGGTCCCCGATATCGCCCGATCCCAGGAAGCTACCTGGATGGCGTTGGTTTCCAGGACCGCCTAGTCCAGAAAGCTACCTAGAATAATGGTGCTTATGGCTCCCGCGGGTCCTTGTGGGCCCGAGAAGCAACCAATTGGTTGGATTGGAGATTAAAAGGCTCATCTTGAGCCTGCATGTGTTGAGATGCTTAAAACCATGCCCGGTTAAACCGAAGATTGCCGAGTGGCAAAAATGGGGTGCTTACACTAACTGTTGCATATTTATTTTGTAGGTGGATTTTTATTCACCTTTTGTTTTATTCCATGCTAACTGCTCTACATATTATAAATGTATGGATTGGACAGGATGGATGGGAGTTGTTGGGCTCTTTCCTCCAATTTTCAAAAATCACAAATGCACTGCACGTGCACTTGCATTCTCTACCCTAAAATATCCCTTCTAGTTAGAAGTGGTAACGGTATATTGGTTGTGGGCAAGACGCTGTGTCAGTTTCTTCACCTATGGCCTCTTGATGGTTCCTCTTCTCGAATCATCAACTGATCGTGGTACCACCACGGGGAGTGGGCCTAGGTTTGAAAATTTGGGAACCGAGGCTTTTTATGACGCATTAGTAAACCATCAACCTAATGCTCATACAAACACCATGCATAGCCGAACCTCTGCCGAATTTAAGACACACGCTGATTTTAAAACCATAGAGGAAAGGGCGACTGCTTTTTATTTTCCTCTATACTTGTTTATTCTTGTTGTTATAATGACTATACTCTTACTGTTATAATGCCTGTATAACTACTCATGCATCCATGTTTACTTTACAAATGCATTCTCTCTCTTTTTACTCTATGCATCCATGTTCATGCATTTTATATTTCATGTCAAAACAAGAGTTCTAAAGTAACTTAAGTCACTGCATCTTTATGCATATGATCAACCCAAAGAAAGTGACACCAAGTTCACTCTCCATTGCATTAAACTTAACAAAACCCTAAGGGTTCTCACATATCCCTAAAAAATCATTGCATGTATTTCAAGTCATTCCATAAAAGGGGTAACAATCCCTCTATGCTCATAGAGATAAGATTTCCAAGAAGACAAGGAGCAATCAATCAACAAGGTCTCTCAATGACCTCCTCGACGTCAAATCCAAAGAAAGTGAATCTAGAGACTCAAGAGTAGTTTAGAATTTCATATGTAAAACTAGATATGTAGAAATCCAAAGAAAAATGTTTTCTTCTCCCCCAGTAAAGTGCACTCTGTTTCCTCTTGTATTCTAAATTCAAAGTCTTACGTATCTCTTTCCTTTTCACAAATGAACGTACGAATGAAAGAAGATTCTCATCTGAAGGTAAAGTATCTGCATACAGGGGCAAAACCCCTATTTCCAAAAGTGAGCCAAAGCCATCATATTTAGTCTCCCTCTCAAATAGGGACATCCTAGGGCATGCATTGCAAAGAACTCTCTAAAAACCAAAAACTAACTTACGATTTGTGTCCTTGCTTTTCTGCTTCTTTCTTTTTCAATTACTGAGGTCACACTATAAAGAGTCAACATTTCTCCCAAAAAAAAAAGGTCAACATCCACCTAGAGATCTCATTATCACCCGACAAAGAGCATTATTAATGGCTGCCAATCCTGAAGAATCATCCCAAGTTTCTTAAGAGGGGGCCAACGGAATGAAGACCAAGATCAATGAAATGTTCAAACTTATCCAAGTTATGGCTGTGAAAAATGCCACTGCAACCCCATCGTCATCCATGGTCTTTCCCAAGGACTTTGAACCTGCCAACCCAAAGATTGCACTTCAATTTGACAGTATTGGGAAAAACAAGGAAGATGCCAAGATGGCCAAGATTGAAAAGGAAGAGACCATGCTGCTTTCACCTACTGTAAAAAGGACTCCCCTAAACCCTCTCAGTCTAAAAATCCAGGGGCTAGAAGATTCACTGCGAAGTCTCCATGGCGATGACACTTATGGGTTTACTTCCTATGATGAGCATTGTTTCTTTTTAGACCATCCAAGACCTGCTAAGTTCATAATGTTTTATTTCCAGAAGTATAACGGCACTGATAACCCTATTGCTCATCTTCGCTTGTATGTTGGGGCACTAAGTGGTCATGTGAACGATCCGAAACTCCTCATGCAATTGTTCCAACACAGTCTCACTGGGTCTGCCCTACAATGGTTTGCTTGTCTAGACCTAAGGAAGATCACGACTTGGATTAAGCTGGTCAATGCGTTCAAAGCCCAATACCATCATAACATTGACCTCACTTCCAATCGGTGGTCCTTAATGACGATGAGTAAAGGTGAGAAGGAAAGCTTTAAGAGCTATGCTCTGAGATGGAGAGAAGAAGCAGCACAAGTCAATCCCCTTTTAGAAGATAAGGAATATGTTCAACTGTTCGTGCATACATTCATAAGCATATACTACAAAAAGCTCTGCAGAAGTGTTGGGAGAAACTTTTCCGAGCTTATCATACAAGGAGAGATGACAGAGAATGACCAAAAAACTAGAAGGATCATTGACTCCTATGCTAAAATTGAAGAACTTTCTGCAAGCTTAGCAAAGAAGGTGCCTACAACATGGAAAATGGGCCAAAAAGAGAGAGAAGTGTCCGCTATCTTGCCTGCTCAATCACTGTAATGTCACCCCTGATACCAATCTCAGACCCCCGTGGCTATTCAAGCACCTGCTCCTGGGCCAATAGCAGTCCCACAACATTTTAAACCCAATAAGAAAGCCCGCCGACTTCGTTCCTTTTCCCCCTTAGCCTACACCCAAACAAAAGCCTATCATGACCTCTTACAAGCTGACCTTCTGACCCCCATACCTACTCCACCATTGCCGAATCCTTTACCCCCTAATTTCAACTCGACTCTTATTTGTGAGTACCATTTCGGAAGACAAGGATATGATACTGAACACTGTCTCTTTCTGAAGCACAAAATACAAGATTTGATCGATACTGGGGTCATTGACACCTAGGAGATGAAACGCGCGATGAAGCATAGAAGAAATGAGTGTGATTCTAGAACCTCTTTGGAGGGTTTTTTCCATAGTGCAATAAAAAGGGATGTTTCTTGAATTTGTCCATCTTATCTTTTATTATTTTGTATTCTATTATGCTTGTCATCTTTACTTTAAATCAAGTATTTTCATGCCATACAAACATATTTGAATGAAATAAGTAGTGATTTTTTATGCATCTCATTTATTTCACACTCTTATGGATGATAACTGCATTTGGGGACCTTTCCCTAATCTGTGATGCCTTTAACTCAAAGGAAAGAATAGCACAAACACCATTTTCAGTAGAAGCAATATTTGACTCCAAGAAGAGGGGAGAGAGAAATAGAAAGTACAGAAAGATGGGGAAAAACAGAAGGGTAAGAGATAAGGACTAATCACATGAACTCGTTGAAGTCCAAAGAGGACTTCTAAAGGATGTCCTGGCAAAGCAACAAGTAGCTATACTCTTAAAGGGAAGATTAGTGCATATTGGCAAGCCTGGGATGGTTAAATCTTTGAAAAGAAAAGAGGACTATTGATAGTGTTTGTCCTACACATGCACAATTACTAGGGCAAATATTCAATTATGAACAGATTGATGTACATGTTTGTTCAAGGTTAAATCTTTTATGTGTATGATCACTTGCATAAATATGGGTCAACAGTTTTGATGATTTTTACCATATTGGTGTTTCATGTTCATTTTAATGCACACTTCTCGAGACTTCTTAAAATATGGAATCTGCCTTTATGATTTATTTTTAAATGATAAAATATTTATAGATTGTCTCACACTTAGATTGACCTTTTGTCGATTCCCTCTCTCATCACTTATGAAAAGGGCTACCAGCGAGTCTGAGTGCAGCTACCATTGTTATGTGACAAGAGGAGAATGCTACCTGCTCATGTGTGTGAAAGCCGTCATACTTTTACATTTCTGTATTTCCGTTATTGGAGAGATAGGGTTGAATTTCCACCCAAAAAAAATGAAGAAGAAAAAAAACAAGAAAAAGAGAATGGGATGAAACAGGTTTGAGTTCCAGATCTGTTAATCCATGAGCTATTATACCATCCTACATCACACCTAGGGTCTATATTCTCATTTGTCTCAGTGAAGTTCATACTTACACCACTACATTGTCACTAATATGGTCTTGATCATCTCACGACCAATTGTGCTCGATTTGTGTGGTTTCATGCATATTTGATGTTAATTTTTTCGAGCTAAGTTGCTTCTTGATATTCACAAATCTATATTTTTTTTTTATTGATTGATCATGTCTTTATAGGGCCTCTGTAATTTGAAAAGGTCAATGACTGGGTTTGCCTGCACTTCTTAATAACTTTCAAGGTCTTTTCAAACTGAGGAAAGAAGCTACTTGTTGTTTTGCCAAAGGACAATACCTGCTGTCACTCAAGAGAGCCTACCAATCCATGGAAGAATCCTAAAAGAAACTAAGAGATCCATTAAAGAGAGTTTTTCCTTCCAATAAGAGAGAAAAAGGAAAGCGGGTCAATAGGCTAAACCTTTAAGAATGGTGCAAGTGCTATCACATCCTGGCAAGAAGAGGACAAAATTAGAAAGGGGGATCCTAAAAGAGAAACAAAAATTCAAAGGACTACCTGACTCTAGGATACAACACTCAACATGAACCTTAGGGCAATCCTGCAATATTCTTCGTAAATAACCTATATACAGATAGTACTAGTGCATTCATGTCATGTATAACCTATATATCCATTAAATTCATGTGTAGTTTGTATCTATTTATGCATTCAACTACATTCCTGTATGAACCTGTTCATTCATAAGGAAGTAGGTCATGCATTCAATTCAATTTTTATACAAATCTATGCATTTATTAAAAAAAAAAAATTAGGGACATGCATTTAATTCCATTCCTATATGTGCATTCATCAAAAAGTATAACATACGTTCACCTGTGTATATTAGAATTGGCATAAGTAGCTTGTTTTTTCACAAAAAATAACTCTATGTCTTTCTCTTTCTCTCAAATAGGAAATAAGGAAAGAGGTAAGGTACAAAAGGGAGCTAAAAAAAGCCACCTTGCGACCAAGTAAGCTCTGACATCTCCAACACCGGCACACGCTTCAGAAAGGTCAGACTTCCATAGCTAACAAAAACCAAAATGGGACAATGGCCTACCCTCGACCTCCCCAATCAAACCTTGGACTTCTCCCTAAAAGAACAACGTTTCGCCAGAGGGAGCGCCGGTTCAAGAAGTATCAGACATCAAGCTTGGACTTTCTCCTAGAGAAGTAGCGTTTCACCAAACGGAGTGTCGATTCAAGAAGTATCAGACATCAACCTTGGATTTCCCCCCCCAGAGGAGTAGCTTTTCGCCAAACAGAGTACCGATTTAAAAAGTATTAGACATCAACCTTGGACTTTTCTCAGAGGAGCAGCGTTTTGCCAGATGGAGTGCCAGTTCAAGAAGTATCAGACATCAACCTTGGATTTTCCCCTCAGAGGAGCAGCGTCTCGCCAAACGGAGTGCCGGTTCAAGAAGTATCAGACATCAGCTTTGGACTTCCCCCAGAGGAGCAGCATTTTTCCAAACAGAGTGCGAGTTTAAGAAGTATCAGACATCAACCTTGGACTTCCCCCAAAGGAGTAGCGTTTCGCCAGACGGAGTGCCGGTTCAAGAAGTATCAGACATCAACCTTGGACTTTCCCAAAAGAGCAGCGTTTCGCCAAACGAAGTGCCGGTTCAAGAAGTATCAGACATAAACCTTGGACTTCCCCAAAAGAGCAGCGTTTTGCCAAACGGAGTGCCGGTTCAAGAAGTATCAGACATCAACCTTGGACTTCCCCAAAAAAATAGCGTTTCACCAGACAGAGTGCTAGTTCAAGAAGTATTATATATCAACTGTGGATTTCCCCAAAGGAGCAGCGTTTCGACAAACAAAATATCCGTTCAAGACAAAAAAAAAAAAAAAGTGGAACAGCTGGGAGCACCACCTTTTTGCCAACTCAGCGATCCCCAACATCCAATGCCTCGTCCATGACATCCATCTCCTCCTCAAAAGCTGGCTCGACAATAGGGAAGGGGTCGATTGGAGGCCTACTCCCCCTTCCATTCTAGCTGGAGAATGCCCTGCTAGCTGATTTGTGACTACCCTTGGAATGACTAGAGCTACCAAAGGAATTTGTACTGGCCCTCTTCCCAGACCGGTATCTCCTCTCAGAACCGTCATCATTCACGCCAGCCGTCCTGAAAGGTAAACCAAGATAAGAATATCAAAATATGGTGTATACAATCAAAGGGACAATGGGTAAAATAATAATAAAAATGAATAAGCTTTCAAAAAGTTCCTTAACTTTTTCCTCCAAAAATTCTTCTCCAAAATCAGTTCCTAAAAGATTTTCTAAACTCTTTCTTCCAAAACTTCATCTTCAAAATCATTTTCAAATCCTAGGGTTACTAAATGTTTCCTTCCAAAATCTATTCCAAAAATCAAGGCATAAAGTCTTTTTCAAAATCAAATCTCAAATGTTTTTCATCAAAATCCATTAAAAAAAAAACTTTTCTAATTCTCTTCTTCAAAAGATCTTTCTTCCAATCAAGTCTCAAAATTTTCTGACTCTTTTTCAAAATCAATCCTCAAAGATTCTTGAAATTTCAATCAAAACTATTTCCTCTAAAGTTTCTCTCAAATTCCAAAGTTTTTGAACTTCTCCATCATAAATTCTTATCAAAGTCAAAGTTGAAGTTTTCTAAATCCAAAGTCCATGTTCAAAGGATTTCTCAAAAGTCTTTTCTCCAAAGTCTCATCTAAAATTCTATTTTCAAAAAGTTTTTAAAAGACCCTGTGAGTTTCTCGGAGTCTTCTTTGCCAAAAAGGCCTCATTCTTAAGGTTCTCCTAACTTTTTCTTCAAAAAGTTTGATTTCAAAATCATTTCTTGGATTTCTCGAGCTTTATCCTTCAAAAACTTCATTCTAAAAATATTCCAAAGGTTTTCAAACTTTCTTCCTAAAAAAGTTTCATGAGTTTCCTAAGCTCTTTTCTTTCAAAATCCTATTTTCAAAAATTTCAAATTTTCAAACCTTCACCGTAAAAGTCTGTTTAAGTTTTAAAACATTTTCCCTAAAAGTTTTGTCCAAAGTTTCAAAGGTTTTCAAAAAATCTTTCTAATATAAATCCAAATTAATTCATTTCCAAAATCAATTTCAAAATCATTTCAAATAATCAACTTCAATTCCAAAATCATCTCAAAGTCAAGTTTTCAAGATTCCAAATTTCAAAAATCAAGATAATCTAGCTTTTAAATTCAAAATTTCAAATTCCAAACTCTAGTTTTCAAAAATTTCCAAAGTCCATCCCTCCGATTGTCTCACGGTCAACATGAGACTCTTACTCTATCGTTTTTTGTCTTCGACAAGTAAAGACAGAAAAAAAAAAGGCAATTGTAAGCACCCCATTTTTTCCCGCTCAGTAAACTCTGATCCGTCCAGACTTGTATTCAGGTCAATATGGATATATTTTAGTTCAAACTAGTTTTCAAGACACAATCCAGTCAATCAATCGCTTCACGGGCCCATCGGGCCCAAATAGAGGCAAATGACAAAACTGCCCTTAGGGTTTTCTAGCACACTTTTTCGAGAAAGTACCTAAATCCTCAAAGCGGTAAGTCCACCCTTCCAAGATTGTCTTCAAGACAATCCGGCATGATTAGGTGCCTTCCAGTCAGTTTCAGGCCAATTCCGAGACCATTTAGTCAAAATGACCATTTTGCCCTTAGGCATCCGAGCGCCCGAGAACCACACTGGCTCTGGGTATTAAACCAGTAATCCCCCGGGGATGCTTCTGATAGTATCCCTAGCCTTTCTATCCATTTTCGAATCATTCCAAGTTAGTTCCGGCAAACTGGATGCAAAATGGCCATTTTACCCCTAGTGGGCCAGTTGCCATTTCCAACCACACCGATTCTAGGTATCAAACCGGTAACCTCCTGAAACATTCTAGTTAATGTTTTCAAGCCTCAAATCTTCTTTTAGGACATTCCAAGTCCATCCCGGCAGCATTCCAGCCTAATTGACCGTTTTGCCCCTAATGGCCCGATCAACCATTTCAACACATCCTGATATTATTTTTTAATTCTACTACCCTCGAGACACTATTCTATAGGGTCCTATCCCTTTTCGACCCTCCAGGCCATTCTCGGCCCTTTAAATCATTCTCAGACCTTCCAAAGTCACTCCTAGTGAAGCCAGGCTAAAAATTGTATTGTAGTCACTAGTACAGGCGCCCAAATCTTTGAAAGATACATTTCTTGCTGACCTTAAAAGTTTCCTAAGCTGTTGGCGCCACTTAAACCAAAAAATGGCTTGAGTGGCGCCGATGGTATTTTTTGCCTGGCGCCACTACAGTAAACGCTAGTTCACTCCTCTGTTTATAAATACAGAGCCTCCTCCAGTGTGAAAAGGGTCAGCAAACACAATCCAAAAACCCTACTCTTCAATATACAAAGCTCGAAGTCCTTCCAAACCCTAGTTCCCTTTAGATTCTTCAAATCCTAGCCTCCATATACAAATCCTAGCCTTTATACATTTAACCCTAGCTTACATACACTCATATACTAGCCTCCAAAGCCTCCATTGAATACTTGAAGTGCTACAACTTGGAAGCTCTTAAAGATCAAAGCGAAGATCGAAGTAAAGTAAGCAAGCAAAACAAAGCAAACAAAAGAAGACACAAAGTAGGCTTCCTATTTACGTTTACGCAATTCCCCCCTCTCTCTTCTCTCTTTTAACCCACTTGGGTTTTCTTCTATTTTAATCCGCATCTTCTATCCCCCCCCCTCCCCTTTCTTGTATGCTTGAAACAAGAGACTCCCCGATTCATGTGTAGGATTAGGCTATTGAAAGTCACCGTGTCAAGGGCTTTCTCTTTGTCTAACCGAAGACCACGTGGGTTCGGCCCCCTTGATTGTGTGGTGAAGCCTTTAACCTTGTATGTTCACGACCCCAACTTACATTATGCATATCATGATCATGCATCTCTCCAAAACTTGTTTTCAAACTTATTTTCAAAACTTGCATCAAAATCATTTTCAAAACTTATATTAAAATTTTCTTCTTCAAAACTTATTTTCAAAATCACAATCCTACGGTGATTCTAGCCATTCCATGGTTAGGGTTGCTTTAGGCAAGTGTTATATTTAAAGTGATTATTATTGTCCATATTTTCAAATCCTTGTTGTTTTTAAAACCACAATTCTAGAATGGTTCTAATCTTCTTATAGTTAAAATCGTTTTAGGAAAGCGAGATATTTTTAGAGACTTGCAAAAGTCCGCATTCAAATCCTCTCCAAAATCTCTTT
Source organism: Euryodendron excelsum (assembly GCA_033060915.1). Classification (NCBI taxonomy): domain Eukaryota; kingdom Viridiplantae; phylum Streptophyta; class Magnoliopsida; order Ericales; family Pentaphylacaceae; genus Euryodendron; species Euryodendron excelsum. The sequence goes on from CM065386.1 coordinate 40,715,319, forward strand.
TTAAACTTACTTTCTAAAAATCTCTTTTTCCAAAATCTCTTTTCAAATTTTCTTTCTTAAAAACTCTTTCCAAAAATCCCTTTCCAAAAAATCTCTTCAAAAGTTCTACTTTCTAAAAACACTCTTCAAATCTCTTTCCTAAAAATCTCTCTTTCCAAAGAGATTTTTTTTTTCAAAATTCCTTTTTCTTGGAGTTCAAGTTAAACCTAGAGCCAATGATCAGGAAACCTTGATTTTCATTCCTAAAACATGATTTTCAATCTTGCCTCAAAACCTAGGCTTTCAAAACCTCTTTTTCACATCAAAATTATAAATTTTCAAAACCTATTTTCTACATCGAATCATAGACTTACAAATCTAGGGTTTCTAAAACTTCCCTTTCCAATTCCACCCCAAATCCAATCTCTCATTTAGGAAACTAGATCCAATCCTCCGTTTTGGGAAACAAAATCAAATCATCTCTTTTTAGAAACAAAATCTAATCTTTTGTTTTAGGAAATAGGAATCTAAATCTTTCCTAATTTGAATCTCTCCTAATTCAAATCTTTCCTAATTCCCACATTTCCTAATTCCATACCTTTCCAAATTCCAAAATTTCAAATCTTTCTTAAACTCCAAACTTTCAATTCTGCAATCCATTTTCAAATCTCTATTTCCAACTTCTAAAAATTTTCTTTCAAAAATCAATTCTTCTTTTCAAATCTTTTTTCAACATCAAATCAAGTTCTTTTCAAATCTATTTCCAAATCAAATCTTTCTATTACACTTGCATATCATGTATCATGTCAACTTCTTTCTAAAATTTTTTATCTAAAGTGGATAGTATTAGACATTTATTAATCGAAGACTCTAATGAGTGAACCTAGGGTGAATAGATATGTAGCTACCGCAAGGGTGGGGTAGGGTGATGGCTTAGTGCGTCTTCTCTACACGTAACCAACCTCCAAACTTTGGATCACTGTTTTCGAAAGATCAAATGGAGTTATTTTAAAAAAAAAAAAAAAGGCTTAAATTTTTCAAAGGTTGCCAAACAACCTGTTTGTTTTAAAAACCCTCTATTAGGAAAGTGTTTTCAAAAAAACGTTTTCAAAAACCGTAGGTGTAATCTTCTGATTGTGCTTAGTTTTAGGTTACTTAACTCACCTTAATAAAGTTAGGTGGCGAGTACAAACCTTTTTCCAAAAAGCCCTTATTCAAAATTAACTTTCAATTCAAACCTAGTCACACTCATCTTTCTAGAAGGATGAGTTCTAACGAGAGAGCACTGTGTTTTTCTCACTTGTCTTTTTCGGGTGCGAAAAATCGAGGTGCGACACATATAACTAGTGATGAATTACAATTCACCTCTTTCACACCAAAGGATGGAGGCTTAGTAAACTGTGAAGACAATAACAAAGACAAGATTATTGAAATTGGAAGTATTGGTAAACACTCTTCGAACTTCATTGAAAATGTTTTGCTTATTAAAGGTTTGAAGCATAATTTCTTAAGTATTAGTCAGCTTTGTGACAAAGGCTTTAAAGTGATTTTTGAATCATCTCATTGTATGGTAGTAAACATTAATGACAACAAAACCATATTGCATGGACACAAACAAGGCAACATATATATTGTTTATTTAACTGACTTATCCTCTTGCAAAATCAAGTGCCTTGGAGCTGTAAAGAGTGATAATAGCTGGTTGTGGCATAGGAGGCTTGGTTATATAAGCATGAGCATTATTTCAAAAGTTTTCAAAAATGATTTAGTGAATGGTCTTTCCAAACTTAATTCTGAGAAAAACAAAATTTGTGATGCTTGTCAAAAGGGGAAGCAAACAAGAGTTTCTTTCAAATCCAAAAATGTGATTTCAACATCAAGGCCACTATAACTATTACACATGGATTTATTTGGATCAACTTGAACTCTTAGTTTATGTGGTAAATAATATGATTTGGTTATTGTTGATGATTACTCAAGATTTACATGAACTTTCTTTCTTGTTCATAAGGATGAGACTACACTTGTATTTATAAAATTTTACAAAAAGGTTCAAAATAAAAAAAGGATTTACTATCATTGCTATAAGGACTGATCATGGTGGAGAATTTGATTGCAAACTTTTCAAATATTTTGTAATGAAAATGGCTTTGAATACAATTTTTTATCTATTAGAACACCTCAACAGAATAGAGTTGTTGAGAGAAAGAATAGAACCTTGAAAGAAATGGCAAGAACCTTGCGTTGTGAAAATGGTTAACCAAAATACTTTTAGGCAGAAGCTGTGAATACATCTTGTTATGTTTTGAACAGAATTTTATTTAGAAAATTTTTGAAAAGACTCGATATGAGTTGTGGAAAAAAAGAAAACCAAATGTTTACTATTTTAAAGCTTTTGGGCGCAAATGTTTTGTTTTAAATAAGAATAAAGACAATATCGGCAAGTTTGATGCCAAATCTGATGACAAAATTTTTCTTGGTTACTCTACTCACATTAAATCCTAGAGAGTGCTTAACAAAAGGACTTTGGTTGTTGAAAAATATATACATGTTACTTTTGATGAGGCCAATAATTTGTCTAGAAATGATGAGGATGATGATATAAATGGTGTGGAACAAAGCACATATAATCTTTTTATCAATCAAAGCTCAAAAGAAGTAACACAACAAGAGAAGGAAGTACAAGACAACTCATCACAACAAGAAGCTAAACATCAAGCATTACCAAAGAGTGAAAATTTATCCATAATCATCCATAAGATCAAATATTGCGTGATCCATCACAAGGGGTAAGAGCAAGGTCATCCCTTAGAAACATATGTAACCACTTTGCATTTCTTTCACAATTTGAACTAAAATGTTTTCAAGAAGCAAAAAATGATGAATTTTGAATTTTAGCTATGCAAGAAGAACTAAACCAGTTTTAAAGAAATGAAGTCTGGAACCTAGTGCCTAGACCTCAAGATCATCCTATCATTGGGACAAAATGGATTTCTAGAAATAAAATGGATGAATCAAGAATTGTTATGAGAAATAAAACTAGATTAGTAGCTCAAGACTATAGTTAAGAGGAAGGCATTGACTTTGATGAAACATATGCACCAGTAGCTAGATTAGAAGTTATAAGAATGTTGTTTGCATTTGTATGTTTTAAAGATTTTAAACTTTATCAAATGGATATAAAAAGTGCATTCTTAAATGGTTTCATATTTGAAGAAATATATGTAAAACAGCTCCCCTTGGTTTTGAAAATTTTAAATTCTCAAATCATGTTTTTAAACTAATAAAGGCACTTTATGGTTTAAAGCAAGCACCAAGAGTATGGTATGAAAAATTGAGCAACTTTTTGATTGATAATGAATTTTCAAGAGGGAAAGTTGATACAACTCTTTTTATAAAAATAAAAGGTCATGATATGCTTGTTGTGCAAATATATGTAGATGATATCATACTTGGTTCTACTAATGATAAGCTCTACAAAGAATTTACAAAGTGTATGCAGGGGGAGTTTGAAATGAGTATGATGGAAGAGCTAAATTACTTCCCTAGGCTCCAAATTAAACATTCAAAGGAAGAATTTTTTATAAGTCAAGCCAAGTACATTAAGGATTTACTGAAAAGATTTGAAATGGAGAATTCAAAGCCCTTAGGCAAACTCATGAGCACATCAAGCACACTGGATAATGATGAAGGAGGTAAATCTGTTGATACTAAATTATTCAGAAACATGATTAGATCTTTGTTGTATTTAATCGTTAGTAGACCTGACATCTTGTTTAGTGTATGTATATATGCAAGGTTTCAAGCTAATCCTAAGGAATCTTATATTTTAGCTATTAAAAGGATTTTTAGATATGTTAAATATACTCCAAATTTGGGTCTATGGTACCCCAAAGGTACATCTTTTGATCTTGTAGGCTACTCTGATATAGATTATGCAAGTAGCAAAGTTGATAGAAGGAACACTAATGGCTCTTGTCAATTCCTGGGAAATATGTTGGTTTCTTGGTTCAGCAAGAAACAAAATTCTATTGCATTGTCCACTGCAGAAGCTAAGTACATAGCTGTTGGAAGCTGCTGTGCTCAGGTTCTTTGGATCAAACACCAGTTACAGGATTTTGGACTTTCATTTAATCATATTATTGTTAGGTGTGATAATACTAGTACTATTAATCTAAGTAAGAATCTCATCTAGCACTCTCGCACTAAACATATTGAGATCATACATTATTTTATTAGAGATCATGTGCATCGAGGTGACATCAAACTAGATTTTGTTAAAACTGAGCGTCAATTGACTGACATTTTTACTAAACCTCTTTGTGAAGACAGATTTTGTATGATTCGAAGAGAATTGGGCAAGTGCAATCCTGTGAATTAATAATTCTTTATGTTATTTGCATATTTAAATGTTTGTATGAAGGCTATGTATTTGCTTGCTTTTATGATTACTTCAATTGCATATTAGTTAGGGGCATATAATTGCTTTACATAAGTACAGAGGTGTCAACACCTTTTATAAGAGTCGACACCTACTGCTTTTAAATGGGCAAAAATGGTCTCTGAAGTTTAAGGTGCTGACACCATATGTTTCATGTGTCAACATCTGTTTGAAATAAAAAAGGGGACTCAATTTTTTGTTGTAGCCCAAGGTGTTAACTCCTATAAAGAGTGTCGACACCCCAGTGCATGTACATACATATCACATTTTTGCATATATAAAGCCCTCAAGCCCTAAAGTGTCGACTTGATACTCTTATCTCACTCCCAAAAAACCCTCATTTCAAAATTCTCTCTTCAAAATTATTTGAATCTCTTTCATTAACCATTACAATCCCTCATTCCCTCTCAATCTTCCATAACCGCTCCACAATGGCTCCCAAAACCACTGATATAACAAAGATAAAGAAAGACAAATCTTTAAAGAAATCAATCGAGGAGTTTACACCAGTAAAAAGGGGAAACAAGAAAGGAAAGAACATTACAAAGTCCTCAAAGGTCTCAAAGAAGAGAAAGGGCACTGATGAGTCCCCAAGGGTTTCGAAAAAGAGAAAAGGGAAGAAAGTCGTTGCGGAAAATGATGATTGACTAGAAGGAGACATATGGTTTGAAAAAAAATCCCTCAAGTTAAAATTCGAAACTGATATGTCTTTCAGAACAATTCTTGTGGGAAGATGGATAAACTATGAAGTTTTTTACCAAGTATAATCTTCCTTTTGATGAAAAATTCACCACTTTTGGTTGAAAATCCATGACCCTTATAAAAAAGGATACCTACCCTGTTTTTATTAGGTATTTTTATGTGAATTTAGAGCTATTGCAATCTTCCTCTGTTGTTAGTAGTTATGTGAAAGGGGTCAGAATCACTCTTACAAAAGATATTGTATATAAAATCTTAAGTATATCAATGGGAGGAAAAGGTAATATTCAAGGGAGAAAAGAATAGAAGCTTTGGAACTGATCTTGAACACATAGACTGGACAAATTCTTTCAACCTAGGGCAGCTCATCTCTCTCTTTAGTTGAGATTGATTCATCACTTTATTTCTCATATTTTTGTACCTAAGAAAAGAAGATTTGAGCATGTATTTGATATGCAAGTGTTATTCTTATGGGGCTATCTGAAAATTTTCAAAATTAACATAACATTTCATATTCTCTATCACATGAATGAGATTGTGACCACTAAGAGAGCATGCTTGTCATATGGAATGTTTCTGATATTGGTATTCAAACACTTCAAAATGAATCTAGAAGGTGCAGCTGTTAGAAAGAATAAGGTTGAGTCTGAGGAATATAATGAGGTAACGTTTAAGATTATACATTATACCTTGGACCCACAGACCAAAACCTAGATTCAAAAGAAAAAGAAAGAATCTATTAATGATCAGATTGAAGGGGAAGAAACTTCAAGCAGGGCTAAACCTTCTGGAGCCTCTTAAATTGCAAGGCAGTTACGTCAAATGGTTCCTAGCACTGGACAGTAGTAATATGATGTATTGATGAATATGATGAACGCAATAAGGCAGTATCAAGAAGAAATATACACATAAATCAATACAAAGGTAGACAATAGAGCATTTAGATTGGTGAGCTTGGAGAAAAAAGTATTGGCTCTGCAAAAATTTGTTATGAAAGAAGGAAAGAAAGTGAAAAATGATATTCAAGATTGCTTAGAGATCACCACTGAAAATATTAGGAAGCACATTGCTTTGATTATTGGAGAGCAATATAAACCACTTTACACAACAGCAGCAGAAATAGAGAATTCCTCTGACGACATGAGTGGATCTTCTAAGGATGACAGCACTCCATCACAGTCTTCTCAGCCTCCACCAGACAAACCTAATGACCCTATTAATCCAGAACAGCAAGAAGACCCTACTATTGAAAGCCAACCTGCGCCCTTCCTATCAAGAAATATTCTCTCCGACCTCGACCTTCAACCTCCACATTCTCAAACACCCCTAAAGACCCACTAGACATAACTTAGTCTCCCTCAACAAAATCTGCATAAGCATAATCATCATTTTTCATTTTCATATTTCTTGAACATACTCAATATTTATGGATGGGTTGTCATCCTTTAAGACAATATTTCCGTCACAACCCACTTGACTCTCTCTAAGTCAGGACAAGAGAATTATAGTTATCAACGTTTCATAAACATAGATCTTATCACAATCCAAAAGGTTATGTTAATGAAAGAAAACTAGTGAAACTTCTGTATTTAAGTCTCATTGGAGTTACAACCAAAAGAAAGCTAATTAACTCATATGCTCCAAAGAGATAGGATAGCAACGGGACTCGTTTCCATATTCATTTCCTTGGAAATCCAATTGATGTCTCAACTCTTGAAAAATGTCCCATAAAATAGGAGTGAGTTATGAAGCTCAGTAGGAATTCCATGATTTTCATAATGCACAAGTTTAAATGTAGTGCAATAAAAAGAATGGTATCACATGCATATATCCCTTATAGTTTCTTTATATCAATACCAAGATCTTGCAGGTATGTCTTATCAGGGCTAATTCAAGCTAATAGGTTCACCCATGATGCTCCTCTTTCATCAAGACTGCTAGGGCCAATCCATAATCATCTAGCCCGTATCAAGCCAATGAATGCTAACTGGTGGCAGCCCCATTTACTAGCTAGTAAGGTTCACCAATGATACAAACCTGGGATCTTTTAACATTCTAGTAATTCCTCCCTTATTCCTCCCCAGTGATGCAAGCAATCTTGTAATGCAACTTTGAAATTATTATAGCAGGGAATATAATCAATAAAGCAATTAACAGAACATTTAATAGAATGAAAATAAGCATGTATCTTAGAGAATGTATAGTTTAGTATACTGATGATATTTTTGGATCAAGTTGTCCCTAATTCATAGATTATCTGTTGGATGAAGAGTCGGTAGTTAGCCTTCTTGCTTGGTTATCATTATTTTCCACAATTGCCCTTTTTCCTATAGTCTAAGAGTTGTAAATCTTACAATCAATTTAAAAATGTTAATAATGGAAATAATTATAATAAAGTGGTTATCTTTGGTGATGTTAGTCCTTGGAACTCTTTCTACCTCTCGTTAGGAGCGAAATTGCCTAGTGTTGAAACCCAAGAGAATTATCTTAAATTATACCAGGAGGTTTAGTGACCCCCTCCTCTCCTATATTTGGGTTTCTCATATTTTTAGAGGTTTCTCTGTAAAATTTTAGATTATTCCCATAATTATTGTATTTTTTATGATTTTTCATGCTCAAACACTGATTTTATTTCACAGTAAACCATAGAAATATCAAAAAATTCCAAAAAATTAGGGGGAGGCTTGTTTGGATACCAAAAAGACACCATAAAAATTTTAGGGCGAGGGCTGCTTTGACGCGCCTACACGCCCACCACTTACGCGTGGAGAAGGAAGGCTGAGCCTTCATCTTCTTTGTCGCAAGGCTCAGAGCTCTCTCGCTATTTTGCCACTGGTCCTTGGTCCCCCTGGCTATACATGTGCATCCCAGAGATAGGAAAGGACCTGGGCTACATGCTCATGGTCAGAGCTTGGTCAATGATGGCCAGCGGTGGCTGCATTTAGCCTAAAAACCCCTCTACGCGTCGAAACCCTAGGGTTCTAGACCTGTAATTGGGTTTTTGGCCCACTTCCCATAGTTTTCTAGAGAAATTTCTTTGTGGATCTTGTTCTTGAAGGTCAAGACGAAGAAAACCCAGTGAACCGTGTCGGCAATGGTTGCCGATGGTTGGAGTTCATATTTCTCCTCGTTTTTTCGGCGAAACTGGTCTTCCAAGGCCATTTCGGGGCATGCATTGGGATCTAAGATCTCTCTAGGACTCCCTGAAGGTCCAGGAGAAATCTCAGGTCCTGGTTCGAACTGTTGCCGAACACAACTAGTGTAACCTCTCTCTTTCTCTCTTTGGTTTTCTCTGGTGTTACGACTGGCATGGGGTTGTGATTTCGGTGGGTTTGGGAAGGTGAAGGGATGAGGAAGAAGTTCCTTACCTGCTTCGACTGGTCTCCCTCCCTCTCTCTCTCTCTCTCTTCCCCCCCCCCCCCCCCCCCCCCCCCCCCACGCCCCCGTCTTCCTCTTCCCCAGTTTCTCTCTCTCTTTAAAACTCTCTATTCTCTCTTTATAATTCTCCCTCTCTGTTTCAAATTTTTTTGAACAACCCTCCGGGGTTTTGGACCATATGTATTTATATAGTGGGGTGGGTGCGTTGGCATGGTATGGTCAGTGCATGGAGGGCACTTCCTCCCTAATTTTTCTCCATCTCTCTCTATATCTCTCACTCTCTCATTGACCAGCCACTAAGTGGCTTGTATGGGCACTTTCTATCCAACAGGTGGGACGCATAAGGGTTTATGGTGGAATAGTACATGCCTTGTGCTTTGGTTGGTGCATGGGGAGGCTCTCTCTCTCTCTCTATAACTCTCTCTCTCTCTCTATATATATATATATATAACCAGCCATTAGTTCGCTAGAATGGGCCATAATATGTTCAGCAAATGGGATACAAAAAGGTGTTATAGTGGAGTGGGTGTATGTGTTATTTATTCTATATATTAACATTACATCAAAGTCACATATGTTATATTAAGGGCACTAACAATATATTAAGGGCATGACTTGGCCATGCATGTCACGCACCAAACCCCAGCTTATACGGATTTAGGGTACATGACCAACCAGTAACAAGCTACCTAAGGCCGCATTACATAAACCAGTTGATCACCTGTGCATAATCATTTAGAATGATGCATAATTACGGAAAAATAAAATTTTTGATAACTTAAAAACATAATTTATACATGGTAGAGTTGTGCCTAATCCAAAATATAACATACATATGGGCCTAATCGAGACCCGCCAAGGTTATGACATTTATACCATTATAAAACATTGGGGTCTAGCCCTCAAATATATTACAAAACATAGGTCTATTTGCCGTAGCTCAAATCCACATATGGCCTCGTTCTAGGGCCTCTAGGATTGGCTACTTGAAAATATTTGAGAAAAGGTAAACTAATGCTTAGTGAATAACAATGATGCATAAGCATGAAATTACCATGGACTAACAGTTATAACTAATATATAAATCAATGGCTAAACATTATGCATGTAGAGCATGAGCATCATATCGAAACATTCGGCTGTTTCAAACCATAATATCATAGAAGAGAGATGCGACATATATAACTCATCATAAGCATTTAAACATATCTTGGTTCTTGTTCTAAATCATAAGTGGGCTACAACCCAACATATGAGCTAGACTCTATAGTAATCTTGTAAGTCACGTTAAAGCTCTTTAAGCCAGGGACGTCTCCCAATACATATAGTTTATTGCATATCCCCTGTCGTAGCACTATCGGGCTAGATTAAAGTCTTGCCACGAGAAGACCCGAGTTGACACCATACATTAAAAACTTAGCATCTCCTTCATTTAAACATTTTAGTCCATGGGGTTTAATTAATAACATGAGTATAACATGCATGCATTTAAAAGTATGACATTTGTAACTGAACATAACATTAATGCATTGGAAACATATGAAAAGCATTGCATGATATGGAGGTGAGCTTAAAACATTTGGAAAAATAATAGAGTTTTACTCATGGCATATCGTTACTCACCTTTATCCAAATGAACGGGTGCTAAATAAGGTGTTCCTACACAAAATTCACATAGAAGCATAGAAACATCAATACAAGATTCTAAGGCAAAGCGATAACATATAAACCGAGACAAAGCACATAAGTCCCTCAATCCCGACTCATCAACACCTCACTCTCATAACGGGAGAACGAGGCTAAACGCTAGGACAAAGCCCCAAGGTAAAACAAGGACATAAAGGTTGAGGTTCAAACATGAAAGTTAGAACATCGCTCCTTCATCGCATCTCAACCACCTCTCAAAGATGAGTTCAAACTCTAGGCTAGTTCCATTTGAAAATAGGCTTAAAGGCCTTTAATTTGATAGGTCATGGGTCAAAAATACATTTCGGGTAAAGAAGTTAGGTCTCATGAAAAATGAGCTAACATTTTGGAGAAATAAGGTTTTCGGTATAATTTTGAGTCAAATTTAAACTCCAAAATCTCACAATCCATAAAGAGTTAGGGTGCAAAGTTTACATGGATAAAAAGGTCTATGAGTCTACCAACCAAAGTTTTAAACGGTGCTTGAAATCGAGTTTTCTAGAGCAAGTTATGTTCAAATAGCAAAAAGGTGTCAAAATGGGCCAGCCATTCGAACTCCCAAATGGGTCATTCAAACGCCAGGCCAAAAATGGCCAACCCAGAAGAACAGCTCTCGGGCCGTTCGAAAACCAAGCCCTAACTTGCATAAATTAGAAATTTCAACCCAAAACTCTTAAATCTATCAATGGGACTTACAATACTCTAGATTCAGATGATTTGGGACTCAAAGAAGTCACCTATAACAACCTAACAACACAACCCACCAAGATAGATACATACACATACACAATTTGTAAAAAGAAATGGAATCTTACGTTTCTTCAAGCTTGCCCAAGTCTTTCAATGGCTTTTCTTGGCTTGGGTGGAGACTCTCCAAGCTTCCTCTTCCTTCAATCTTCTCTTTCCTCTTTCTCTTCTCCTCTTCTTCCTCTCTTCTCTCCCTCAACCGGTTGTGTGGGTGTATTTTTGTGTGTATGTGTGTGTATACATGGGTGTATAAGGAAGATACACATGGGAATAATCCCATGTGTCTCACCCTATAGGTTTAAGTTACATCATAAACTCTGATTGGTTATTTTTTACCCAAAAGATGTAATAACTAACATTAAACAATGCAAATACTAGAAATTCACATTAATATAAATAAATAGAGGCTCAGGATATTACAATGCATGCATTCTATATATATACATAATATCCCAAGAACATATACCAGGTTATCAAGCCAAGTGGTGTTTAAAAAAAAATAATAAATGAGATGTAGTGTAATGGCTTAGAAAAATAAAGTTTTGCATGTGATGTTCAAATTGTTTAAGTATACTATATCTGTGGCCTTCACTAATGTATGAAATCTTAAATTGGTGTTGAAGGAGTCAGCTTACAGCCTGGATGCTCCACGTGTACCACCATGTGTGAGTGAGGTTTCATTCTAGGGTTTCACTATTTAACTACATGTTATTAATTTCTTTTTTCAAGCCTAATTTCCGAGTGATGAATGCTCCAGTCCTATTATGGATGTGATGCAGTCAATTAGAAAATCACGGATTTTACAATTTGGCTATGTAATATTCTAAATGATAGTAAATTGTTTTGGATATGTTCTTTGGATGCCTATATATATGCTATGAAGGTTTAACTATCTTGATTTTGATCATTTGGTACATTTGATGGTTTGATTTCTAACAATAATTATTTTTATATATTAACATTTTTTGCTATTATACTTGTCTTTAAATTATATATATATATATATATATCTTTTTAATGGATTGACAAAAAGGGAGAGAAGTATAAAAGAATAAGGTAAAGTAAGTACAGAAGAAGCTAAAGTATTGATCACATAACAAAGGGGGAGAAAATTCAAAAAATTTAGAATTCTTGATTAGTATTGCTTATTGAGAATTAATTATTATTGCACACTGTTGACATGTTAAGTTCCCCTTGGATTAAAGTGAAGTAATTCATTTTATATTGTGCTTATATGGTTTAAGGTTTTGTCATCATAAAAAATGGAGAGATTGTTGACTTCATACCTTGATGTTGATGATAACAAAATATTATGTTGATTTTCTAATGAATTTACATTATATGCAGAAAGTATTTATTTATTTTCTATTCACATCTTGCTTAAGATTAATGATAATGAAAGATGTGATTAGAACATGGATTTGGAAGCTTGATGAATGAGTAGAAGATGAATTTGGAAGCTTGATGAATGAGTTTAAATGAATTAGATGTTTGATTGGTCAACCTTACGAAAAGATTATTTGGACAATTCTTTTCTCAAAGAAATTAAAGGTGTCCAAATTGATTGACAATCATAGAAGAGAGGAAGGCAAGTTTTGAGAAAAATCTCATGGTGGATTGAAGAGCTTGGAGATTGACATGGGAACCTTACAAAGAAATTATTGAATTAATTTCATTTCAAAGAGATTAAAGTTGCTCTACATGTTCAAGGTTATTTGAAGAACGAGTTTTGAAGACTTGAAGCAATGAAAGTCTTAGTGGATCAATTAAAGAAGCTATTGAAGATTTTTTAAGCCAATAGTTTAAGTCATAAAGAAGGTTTAAGAAGAAGGGCAAGTGCTAACACCTATTTCAAAGGCGCTGACACTTAGACTTAGAATGGTAAAGAGAAGAGAACTGTAGCAGCAAGTGTCGACACCCAATATAAGAGTCGACACCTGAATGACAAAGAAAAGATAACTGAAGCAGTAAGTATCAGCACACAATATAAGAGTCGACACCTGAACGGCAAAGAAAATAGAACTAAAGCAGTACGTGTTGACACACAATATAAGAGTCGATCCCTGGACAGCAAAGAAAAGAACATTACAGCAGCAAGTGTCGACACTCAATATAAGAGTCGACACCTGAACGGAGTCTAGGCAGTAACGGTAAATTTTTTGAGCATTCTGCAGAGATCATTTCTCATTGAATGCAGTCCCAGTTATTTCCAACGGCTGAATATGATATAAGACTATATATACAAGGTCTCCAAAGCATTTATACATAAGAATACAAGATCATAAAGGTTATACATCAGATATACTAATATATTCTTTCATTTCTCTACTATGACGTCATTGATTGAGTTGTAATTGATACACTTACTCCTTGAGAGTGTACCCATTGTATTTAACTCTTTTATTGTTGGGTTGGGTTGTAACTTGTAAGTTTTGAGTGGTTCTCAGACAAAAACACTTGGGGTTTGAGAGTTTGGTATAAACTTTTGTAGAAAGTGAGCTGGCACTTGAAGAAAAAGCAAGTTGTGTAAAAGAAAAGTTTTTACATAGTGGACAAACCCCTCGAAAGAATCAAGGAAAAGAGGACGTAGGCAAAAGAACACTATCCCTCTGTAAAATCTCGGTGTCTTTCTTGCTCTTTTTTATTCCTTGCACTGCATTATCTTGATTGCATCATTGTATTATCTTGCTTGCATTCTTATTTTGCATTAAATCAATGTTCCATTGATTTTATATATTCCGTATATTGATTTCATTGTCTTTAATTTTAAAAAAATCCAATTCAACCCCCCCCCCTCTCGGGTTAACTCTTCAGGCCAACACCTCTTTCCCTTCCTTTCTTTCTAATTGATTGTCCTGAATTAATGCAATTGGGGTTTTCAATTTTGAACTATTGGTTCTCATATAATAAATAACTAGGTGTCAGCCCATGAATTGCATAGGAAATAAGGCTTCTTCAAATAAATGCTATAAGTAATTAATTCACAAAAAAATTATGAAGTCTAAATCATGCATCACAGTTCACTCATCCATCAAAAGATATTGTCAATAAATAAACTAATCGTATTTTGTGATATATAAAACTTTAGAGCTCTATCAGATTAAATGGTTGAATTTTAATTGTTTTTTAAATATCGTTGAATATTAGTGAATTATTCTATGGATGAATATCAAATATATCTTATTAATTATGAAGTAGTATGATAAAACTTAAAAACTCATATTTATGATATCAACTATTATTTTAAATGAAAATTAAAAGAGATCTTAATATACAGTAAAGAATTATTTGTTGGGTCCCGATATCAACTATTATTTTAAATGAAAATTAAATACAATAGGCAATTTAATCTAAAATTTAATGGCTTTCTTTTTAAAATAGGTAACTTAATCGGATTAGTATAAATGAATACAATATTCAAATAGAGAATTCATACATATCTATACACATAACCCCAAATAAGGTGTATGTATAAAACAAAATCTTTGTGCGCATCTAGAGAAATAAAGTTTATAATTCTTTCTAAAATAGGATTTGTGTAGGAAATAGGGAACTTAATGAGATAAGTATCTCTATTGCCCCTATGACATGACATTTTAAAAATATAAAAGTATAGAGAGTGACATTTAAGCGCCACCTACAAGAGAGGCAAAATATAGGGGTGAACACAACTTATATATATACACTAGCATTGACCCGTGAGATTTGTAATATCGTAATCATAATATTCATTGAGAGCATGAAGTTACCCTAGTTAAATTTGGTAGTGAATAGTAAAAGAGTTTATATTCAGGTTGGACAAATTATCCAAAAACCTCACATGGTATGCGTAAGATTTGTTATCATAATTTTGTTAAACAATATTTTAAATTTAATAAAAAAATGTCAAAATTATTTTGTATTATTGGGCAAATTTAAAAATATTTTGATAATGACCAAAGTATATAGGATGGACTAAGGATCTATAAAAAAAAAATAATAAGGATAAAATTGATAAGTTTCTATAAATTTTTAAAAAAAAATATGTTGCTAAGAAATTAATAAAAGAAAAATGCTATGTATAAACCAATTTCCAACCCACTTTCTTATCCACAAGACACAAAGTGAATGGGTCTCACATTCATTTATTAATGTGGGTTCCACTATATTGTGTCTTGTGGGTAAGAATGAATTGAGAATTTTATTTATATATAGTATCACTCTTAGTAGAAAGGTTATCCCATTTTGAATTTAGAAAATAGTGAAAGACTGGAGGAAAGCATTAGTAGACATATATAGTGATAGAAACATAAAGGGAATAATCAATCACTTTAAGTATAAATGTTAGTGAGATCTTTCATGTGATTCGTGAATTACAAAGATTTTAAGAATGTTAGAGAAATAGGGCAATTAGATAAATTTTAGGAGTTAAATGGGATTGCTTAACCCATCAATGGAAGTGTTTTAGGCATCTGTATTTATGCATCTTTTATTTATTTTTCATATCTCCTTTGGCAGATATTCTTATTACTGCTTTTAAATCTTTACTTTTTTTCTTTTCAAATTAAACTTTGCAACTTACAAAAGAAACAACATGAGCCACAATTTGTGAGTGAAATTTTTTAGGCAAAGTCAGTAAAAAGTTGTGCTAGGATCAAAAGGTATAATTAAGATGACATATAATTATCTGTATTACTCGTGGATTGTGTAGTTTAATCCAAATTCAAGAAAACCAAAATCATCTGAATCTGCACTCATTTCTAAGTTCGCCCAAAATTTTTCAGTTGAAATTTTTGAGCTAAATGTGCATGCCATGGTATTTCTAGACATCTCTTTTAGAGCCGCATTGAGTTTGTAGAGAGCCTTTTGATTTAGTTTGGGCTAACAACCCAAGAGAGGAGTTGAGTTATGCTTGATAATTATTTTGAGTTTTGATTATTTATGCAATGACACAGGTTTTTGGACCGTTAAATAAGATAAATGACTAAAATAAACTCAAAGGATCTTTTTTTTTTTCCCAACACCTCAACATTTATTATTCCTCAAAAGAAGTCTCCAACGCAATACAACTTCAATTACAATGTTCTCCAAACATCCTACTACAATTACATGCATAATCAGTTCAATCTATTGTCTTCAAACAAATATTCTCTAAATACTGCTCTGCACTCATTTTGCTTTAACCTGAAAAATAAAATTTAACTCGGAATTATACAATACGACAGGAGTATAAATGCTCAGCTTAGGACACTTAAAATGGAGTTTGATAGTCAGTCACATTAGTTTAAAAGATCAAATGATTGGATTAAGAAGATGACAATAAATCATGACATAATATGTATATCAATCATTCCAATATTTGAGTCATTAATGTAAGGTTTCATCATAGCCCAATACATGGCCCTCCTCAGTACCATGCCAAATGTCACCCGTGCCATAATACCATAACCAGTACCCCATAGGGTCAATATTCTATAATCAATACCTTGTAGGGTCACCATTCCATAACTATTTTCAATAACAGGCTAACGAGTGCATTTGAACATGTACTGATTAATTCCATGGCATATCAGCCATAATAAAATTCAATGGTTCCAAAAATAGCATTATCATGGAGTTCAACAACGAACACGATAGTCAAGGATGTGCTGAGAGAAACTTAATAGAACCAAAAATCATATAACGATGGAACTTAACGAGCATAAATATACAAGAAGAATACAATTCAAAATAATAAGAATCTATTCTTTGCAAAGAGATTTGGGGAGGAGTATATTGTATACAACTGGTTACCTCAATCGCGTGCCACTTTTCTCGCAAAGTTTTTCATAGGATCCCCATTAACTCTGTTAATTCCACAACTTCAAAGTTAATATAATTGAACCATTCTTGAAAAGACTCACTAGTGTAGCTCAAGTCCGGATTTGCAAATAAATTCTATACTCTTAACCATGTCTAAAACTTATGAAATACTCCAGAATCAATATTCATTGTGTTAAGAATATAGGCTTACAACATTTTCTTCAAACTCTAATAGGTTATAGAGTTTTAGCAACAACATCCTCTAAGTCCTCAAAATTGTCAATTCTGACCCAAGTCCGATAAAATGAATATATATTCATGAGCCTAAATCAATAAATTCCAAAACTTGTGACATATAAAAATAGACATTTTAGGGAGTATCCATACCAAATTCGATGTTGATTAAGCATGTTTAACTATTTGTTTTGTATTTTATAAAACAGGGCAGTGCTGTTGAGATGAAAATTTAATAGCAGTTGGTCCAATTTTGAGGGGTTCTTGACATAGGAACCTCATATCAAATTGACCTGAAATTCGGTACACACTTTTATCCACATATTGAATAGATATAGTAAAATTTTCATGAAGTTTTGAATACTCTAACTTGGTCACATGTGTTATCAAATTAAGGGTTGCAGTTTAGGTATTAGGATTTAGTAGTGACAGCCCAACTTAAAAAATTTACCTAAATTCAAAATTTTCAATATTTTTTAGTAAGACCAAAATCCAAATAACCATTATAACTCAAATTTTAAGTTTTCAAATATTCATCTGGAGCTAATATTTTTAGATAGAGATTTTGAAGTGTTTTGAAATGGTTTTTAAACATAACTCAAGAGAGTTTTGAAAACTTGATTGTGGACTTGAAAATTGGATTTGAACTCACAAGAGCTCTTATGAACTTCTCTTGACATGATTTTTGAAAATACTTTTTGAACACCTTATGAAAGGCATTTTTAATGTTTCATCACCTTTAAGAGGTTAGTTAATGAATAGCTAAACTCTTTTAAGGCTATGACTTTTGAAAACATTTTTGAAAGAGGGGCTAGAGACTTTCCATGGGTTTTTATACCTTTCGGGTTATAGAACCCTACTTGAATATCTCACTTACACTTGACCAATCCTAATGATAGAAGGATTAGGGTTGCTTTAAGAGTGTGATGTTTGAAAATCATTCTTGAAAAGAACTTTGGAACACACTTAGGGTTTTGGGGCCCTAATACAAACAACCTTGAGGGTTGTATTTAATGTACCACATTTCCTTTGTATCCCTAACCATAAAAAGTTAGGGACACTTTAGGATTGTGAGTTTTTGGATACATTTGTAAAATAGTTTTTGAAAAATATTTAGTGTCTAGCTATCTTAGTTGAGACAAGTTTAAGAGAACTTCTTAAAGATATTTTTGAAGATAGAGTGTGGAGATATTTGAAAAGGTTTTTGAGTTGATTTTTGAAATCTCAAGAGAGTAGGGTGTTTTTGGAAAGTATGTTATGAAGATAGTTTTTGAGTTGAAAGATTATTTGAAAGGGGATCCTTGAATTGGTACCTTGAAACTTACTAACCTAGGTTGGGTTAACCTAGGGTTGGGTTGACCTAGGTTTGACTAACTTGCGTTAGGTTAGACTAGGGTTGGATGAACCTAGGGTTTATTAACTTGGGTTAGGTTATCCTACGGTTAAGGTGACTTGAGGTTAACTAACTTGGGTTAGGTTAATCTAGGGTTAACTAACTTGGGTTAGGTTAACCTAGGGTTAAAAGGTAGTCATGGAAAGGTGGTTTTATGCATTAAATTTGAAAGTGGGTTTTGAAAACCATTTTATGAAAAACACTCGAGTGAGTGTTGGGGTCCTATGATTGATATTTAAAAACCACTCAAGAGAGGATTATCTTAGAACTATTTCACCCACAAACTCAATAGAGCAAAACTTGTGAAGATCCACATTGAATAGATAGTTTTGAAGACTTGAAAATTAAAGTGAATGATCTTTTGAAAATTGGTTTTGGAAAGGAGGTTTTGGAAAACCACTTTTAAGACATTGAAGACCATTCTAGAGAATAAGGGTTCATATGGTTGATTTGAAGGAAATTACTCTAAAGAGGACTTCATGGGACCATTCCAACCACAATATTCAAGAGAGTAAAACTTCTAAAAATCAATGTGAAAATGATGATTTAGGAAAATCATTTTTATGCAAGTTAAAGAGAGTGCAATTTTGAAAATTCTTCTTGAATGGGATTGTTTTGAAAGCCATTTTTTAAGAGAATTGAGCCAACTCTAATGTACTAGGATTCATATGATCAAGATAATGGAGAGACCACTCAAGAGAGAGTTCCAAAGGACCATTTCAACCACAAAGTTCAAGAGAGTAAAACCCTTACAAATCAATATAGAGGAAGAGCATTTGAAAGCCATTTTAGTGTAACTTTGAAAAATAATAAGATGTTGGGTTGCAAAATAAAGTCAAGGGACTTAAGGAGGGTTTTCTAAAGTGTAGAAATTGAGGGTTTGACCTAGGCTTCAAGGAACCAACTCTAGGACCATTTTTAGGGAAATCCTTGAATATGGAGAATTAGAAAAGAGATAGTGAGGCTTTGGAAAAAAAATGGTTGTAAACATGAAAACAAAGTCAAGCTTGCAAAATATGAACAAAATAACCAAATGCAAAGGGGTCATGAAATCATACAAGACTAGAGGCTTCACCACATGGCAAGGTGCTCTAAGATCATACCATTTTCAAGTAGGTTTATGAGAAGTTCCCTACACGGTGGCTCTCAAGAATTTTCCTCAAGGCATGAACTAAGTGCTTCCTTGTTTTAAGCATGCAAGAGAATAGAAGATAGGGGTTAAAATAGAGAATAGCCTAAGTAGGCTAGGAGGGAAAAGAGAAGAGTGGGGATTGTAAAAATGTAAAGAGAAGTCTACCTTTTGCCTTCTAACACTTTCAAAACTCCATGGATGCTTGGACTTGAGCTTGAATAGCCTTGAATAGGCTTCAAGGGGCTGGAATGAGGTCTTCTATGGAATTAAACGCTATATAGGTGTAGTGTATGAGTTAGGGAGAGATGAAATCTAGCCTAAGTGCTTGAAGTGTGGGATGTACATAAGAATTTGAAGTTCTGGAGCAGTTTTAGCAGAGCTTCGCTATCAATTTCAATTCTGAAATATGCAAAGGCAAAGGCCTGTATTTATAGGTAAAGTTAGAGGGGCCTAGCGCATGTAGGACTTGCGCTGGGGTAAAATTTGCCCTGACACATGTGCTACATGCGCCAGTATTGTTCTACCGGTAGAATGCCATGTGGCACTCATTGTACTGGCTAAATCTTAAGGGCTAAGCAAAGTTTGATCAATTTGATCAAAATTTGGGCGCATGTAGCATATGCTCCACCATGAGAATGTTCGTTTAAACTTTGTCTTGATAATTGTGCAAATCAGAAAGGATTCGAAAAAATCAGTTACATCCACGGTGTTCTCCTAGTACTGTTTCTCATAAACTTTGAATTTTTGAAAAGCTTGAAAGGTGTTCGGAAGAGTGAGATATCGTCTCAAGAAGTGTGCACAAAAACACATATTTGCATAGCGTTTGTGATACACTCTGTGGTGGTTCAAAAGTAGCCGTTTGCAGGCCACATGATCAAGGCCTTTGAGAAGCGATCTCTCCGATCGAACCGTACTGATAGAAAGTGCTCTAAAAATACTTTCGGAAATTTCCTAATTTACGCATTTCTCAAGTTATTTGACAGTGTGTTATAATCAGGGAGTTGAAAAAAAATTAATCTTGGTGAAGCATCTCACAAACGCTCCACGGATTACTGAAAGTGGCAGTTTTCGAGCCAGGCTATGAGGGGCTTCAAGAAGCAATCTATTTGATTAAGTCTTATCGATGGAAAGACCTATGGATGAGCTTTCGAGAATTCCCTGGTTACATATTTCTCAAGTCATTTAACGGTGCGTTATAACCAGGGAATCGATAGAAAAGACAACCCTAGCGGCGCGTCTGTGAGACGCTCTGGGAGGGCTTTCATTGAATCGGGAGTGTTTAGAGTCATGAGGTTCACCTTGGGTTAAATAAGGGCGTATGATGAGACCCGTTGTTCAATACCCAGAGTAGGTGTAGTTTCGAGGAGCATTTAGGTCGCCAAGGGTAAAACGGTTATTTCGACCAGGATTGGTTGAAAAGGTTCAGGATAGATTGTAGTAGCGTGTTAAGCATGCTGGATTGTTTAGGGACTATTCTGAAGATGTTTTCATTGTTTGGTGGGATTTGTACTGTATTGGGGCCCCTAAGGGTAAAACGGTCATTTTGACCAAAATTGTCCAGAATGGGACCGAAATTGGATAGGATGACGTGTTAAGTACACCTAACTGTTTGGGAACACTTTGGAAAGGTGGACTTACCATCTTGAGGGATTTTAAATTTTCTCAAGACGTGCCTGGAGGCCTAAGGGGCATGTTTAGTCATTTTTCACCGAGTCAGGCTAGCAGGTGCTGGTGTTAACCTAGGTGTTGGTTCCCAAGAAAAGCTACATGTGCGGTGTTGGTCCCTGAGATCACCTGGTCTCAGAGAGCTACTTGTGAGGTGGTGTTGGTTTCTGAGAACGCTTGGTCTCAGAAAGCTACTTATGAGGGTGGTGTTGGTCCTCGAGAATGCTTGGTCTTGTAAAACTACCAAATGACGAACATTCTACATTGGTGGGCTGGCAGGCGCCAGAAGTGAACTGTCTGGAATTTGATATAAAGTTTGTCCCCGAGATCGCCCTATCTCGGGAAGCTACCTGGATGGTGTTGGTTTCCAAGACTGTCCAGTCTTGGAAAGCTGCCTAGAATGCCTAGGGGCATAATAGTCTTTACAACTTCAGTTGTGCCTTGTGGGCTAGAGACGCAACCAACTGACTGAATTGGAGTTTGAAAGAGCCGTCTTGGGCCCGTATGCGTTGTGATGTTTGAAAACTGGATCCGGTCGGTTCGGAGATTGCCGAGCAAGCAAAAATAGGGTGCTTATAGCTACCCCTATTTTTCTATCTTTGTTTGTTAAAGGTAGAAGAATAACAAAATAAGAATTCTTGTTTGGTCGCGAGGTGATCAGAGTGACAATAACTTAGCAGGCTTGGAAAGTATTGGACTACGTGTGAGTCACTTGTTTGGAAAACTTTGAATTTTGAAAAATCTTTGTTCTTTTGAAATTTTGTTCAGGGTCCAAGTTTTGAAAATACTAGCTTGACGAAGTTTGGCCTGAAACACTTGGTTTTTGAAAACAAATTTTTGAAAGCTTGATTTTTGGCTTTTGAAAGCCCTAAAAATGATTTTTGGCATTTGGAGCATTAAAAGCTAGTTTTGGCAAGAAGCTGAAGGGTCTGGCATATGTAGCTCATGGGCCTGATCAAGATGTACCCTAGCGCATCTGTTACAGTTGGATTTTCCTTTTGGCACATCTGCTACATGCGGCAGGCCGTGGGTTTTAGAAACAGAGCAGATTTGCATCTGACCTATGGATTTTGAATATTTGAAGTTGATTGGAGAGCCTTGACTTGGGGGTTTTGAGAGATTTACATTGGGTCTTGCTAGGAAAGTCTCGAGGCAGGTCGGGTGCTTGCCGGAAGTCGATATTGTTGCCGGATGCTTGTCAAAAAGCTCGTTTTTCAATGGAGAACTCAAAGGCTAGTTTTTTAAAATTTTGTCAATTTCGATGCATACGTGTTCATTTTTTGCGTATGATTAGTATAAATCTATACTTTAGGATGTTTACAAAACAATGGGCGGATTGCTTTTGTGATTTGGTGAAGATTTGAGTGTGTTTGAGATGATTTTGCATGTTTTGTAAAGGGATTTCCTACAAGGTTTAGAAAATTGCTTGTGTAGGCTCGGGTTTTGCATGTTTGTGCTTGATTTTCATACCGAGTGTCTTAAAAAAATGTATAGAACAACCATATAAAGTTTCATAATTTTCTAAAAAATTTTTAATTTTTGAATTTTTGAGAATTGGAAAAAATAGAAAAAAAAAAAAGAAAAATTAGACAATGTACCTTGTTAAATGTAAAAAAATTGTAGGATATTTTTAGAAAATTATGGGGATCTTTTTTAGTGTTTCAGGAATTTTGGGACTTTTCATAAATAAAAACGAAATCGAGAAAGTTTGGAAAGTGAAGAAATGGCTTTGGAAATTGTGTTTAATCATGGGTCACATGTTACAAAGGATGGGATGGTGTCGGTTGTCGTGGTTGAAGGCTCGGGGACTTTGGTGAGGTGTTTTGTGATTTTTTGAATTCCGAGATAGTGACTTTTTAAGGTGAAACTCTGCCGAAAATTTTCAAAAAAGTATTGACCCTTTAAAAATTCAATGTTCGACTTTAAAACTTTTTTGAAAAAACAGTTACTGAGAACTAAGCTTTTGAAGGAGAAAGCCCAAGAAACCTTAGAAAGCTTTTTGAAGGAGAAAGCCCAGGAAACCGACTTGAAACTTTGAAATAGAACTTTTCCAAGGGAAAAACCCCAAAAACTATTAGAAAACATTTTGAAATAGGGCTTTTGAAGGGGAGAGCCCAAAAAACCAATTTTGATACTTTGAAACTAAACTTTTTAAGTAAAAAGCTCAAAAAATAGTAGCAAATCTTTAAAACGGGGCCTTTGAAGGAGAGTCCAAAAAACTAGTCTTGATACTTTGAAATGAGACTTTTTGAGGAAAAAGCTCGAAAAACTGTTAAAAACTCTTTGAAACGGGGCTTTTGAAGGAGAAATATCGGAAAACCAGTTATGAAGTTTTGAGATGGAACTTTTTAAGGAAAAAGCTCGGAAAAACCATTAGAAAATCTTTGAAACAGGGCTTTTGAGCGAGAAAGCTCGGAAAACTAATTTTGATACTTTGAAACGAAGCTTTTTGAGGAAAAAAACTCAAAAAATCGTTGCAAATCTTTGAAACAGGACTTTTGAAGGAGAAAGCCTGATAAATCGGTCTTAATACTTTGAAATGAGACTTTT
This sequence comes from Euryodendron excelsum, assembly GCA_033060915.1. Classification (NCBI taxonomy): domain Eukaryota; kingdom Viridiplantae; phylum Streptophyta; class Magnoliopsida; order Ericales; family Pentaphylacaceae; genus Euryodendron; species Euryodendron excelsum. Next base: position 40,739,004 of record CM065386.1, read on the forward strand.
TAAGGAAAAAGCTCAGAAAACTGTTAGAAAACATTTTAAAACAAGGCTTTTGAAGGAGAAAGCCTAGGAAACCTATTTGAAATTTTGAAATAGAACTTTTGGGGAAAAAGCTCAGAAAAACCTGTTAGAAGATTTTGAAACGGGGCTTTGAATGAGAAATCTCAAAAAACCGGTTCAAAATTTTGAGATGAAACTTTTTGAGGAAAAAGCTCAAAAAACCATTAGAAAATCTTTGAAACGAGGCTTTTGAGGATGAAAGCTCAGGAAACCAGTTTTAGTGCTTTGAAACAAAGCTTTTTGAGGAAAAAGCTCAAAAAACTGTTAGAAAATCTTTAAAACAGGGCATCTGAGGGAGAAAGCTCAAGAAACCAGTTTTTGATATTTTGAAATAGAATTGGGAAATGGATAGGGCCTTAGGTTGTTTTTTTTTTCTTCTTCCTTTCTTTTTCTTTCTTCTTTCCTTTTTCTTTCTCTCTTTTTTTTTTCTTTTTTTTTCTTTTCCGCTGTATATATATCTTTTTGCTTTCATGCATATCTTGTGGCTAATCAACTTTTTATATTTTTGTTCTGTTGTTGCTTTCAGGATGTTGGAGGCAGGCGGTGATGGTTCTAATAGGAGGCGACGCGAGAAGGCACCGCGGGTTAAGCTCGGGGAGGGCAGCGGTAGCAAGAGTGGTTCTGCTCGAGGTGACATTAGTAGCAGTCTGTGAGCAGGATGGCCTCGAGTAGTAGTTCTACAATGGGACAGCTCTTGGTTGCTCCAGATGAGAGGGTTGAGGAGGACGTAGATACAACCGTTGACTTGAGGACAGGATATGGTATGGCATCCGTCCGCGACAGGTGGAAGGATACTTCTTTTACAGATGACTAGTTAGCGATCCCTGACACCTCATTGTTGTGAGACTTGGCTTATCATGTGAGCTTATACTCGCGTTATGGCTAGATGCCATCGACTCATAGTTCATTTAGAGGGGCCAGTATCTCTGCCTTGAGAGCTATGTAGGCATCGGCCCCATCCTATCAGAACTTTCTTCACTGGATCAGCTTTGGTGCCTTCATGATGCTTTAGGCAAATAGGCTTGATCACAAGATAACGGTCGGGCTACTAGAGAGGTGGTTTGAGGGGACTGAGACTGTGCATTTGGTAGGTTTTGAGCGAGGGCTTACTCCTGTTGATTGGGCGATGATTACTGGCCTATCTTTTAAGGGGTATCCTAATTTCCTTACAAGCTATGACTATTGATGAGGCTCACCTTCTCTTGGGTTTACTAGGGATTATGGGCTCAAGTTTTTTGGCTTTGCTTCTCTGTCCAACAGAGATAGCTTTTGCTCTTGAGCCCTCCCCAACTGATCAGGTCATTATGAGGCACCGGTTGGTATTATATGTTGTCTTTAGTTACTTTTACAACAATAATAAATCGACAATTCCTTTACCATTGGTGAGCCTGGTGGTGGACTGGGATGCATTGGACTATATGCATTTAGGTGCCTTTACTATTGCCAGTTTCTTGCGGGGGATGAGAGTTAGGACGATCAGGGCATGGGGGAGCTTGACTAGTTTTTGGCTCTTTTTGATATGGTGGAGTTATGAGTATCTACCAGTACGCCGGCCATAGGTATTAGCTGCTAATGTGTTTTTACAGGCTACGAGATGGGCCAGACATCAGGTGGTCCAACGGTCCCTACTTACAGACTTTGTCTCCCTCTGGGCTAACTTAGAGCTACTAAGGCCTAGGGATATAACGTAGGTGCCTTACTGCCGATCTCCTCAGTATGCCAGAATGAGAGATCTCATCCTCTTATCTAGGTCTCGTGTCACCTTTCGAGACCCTTTTTCATGGGAGACGTACTTAGGGGAGCGTCATTGGTGACAGCTACACACTAACTTCCGTGCAGCTATGGATCCTCCTCAGTATATGCTTGGATTTTATCAAGCTAGGGTCAAGATTCCTTATATAGTCGAGGTACCTGGCAGCCGCTTCCTTCTTTTGCCCAGTGTGGATTACGAGACTCATTTAAAGGCAAGGTCTATTGGTGCCTTTACCCAGCTTGATCTGATGGTTGGAGGGTAGGTGGCCGGTCATGAGGTAGTCGAGTTATGGCGTCGAGCCCAAGGTTTTGTTTCCGAGGCGGAGTATTTAGCAGCTTGCCAGGCTCGAGACCAGTACCATGCCAAGGTGGAGGCTCTGATTGCCCGTAGATCTCTGATGGAGGCCCACTGGCTATGCTATCTGTGATTCATTTTTCATAATCTTTTATGCATCTTCTGTATTCTAATGTTGGGTTTTCTTTTCTCTTGTTTTCCTTGGTCAGGGCCCTTATGATGCCGGAGCTTCTTCCAGCCAGCACTCTCCATATGTGCCAGATACTGGCGACTTTGACTTAGATGACAACCCCACTCCCTGAAGTGCCACTTTCCTCTTGTTGACATAGTTGTGGTTTTATTAGACTGGCAACATTATTTATGTTTTAAGGCCATGTGTGTTGGCCCTTGTGGACGATGATTTTATGTATATTACTATTTTTCTTTGCATGGGATTTTTTTTTTAATTCTTATTTTGAATGTATGCATGTGGAAACACAAGAATACAAGAATCATGACACACACAAGAAATGATGGGTATGTACAAGTTTTAAACAATCATGAAAAATATTTGTGCATTGTCGCGTGTATGGATTTAGGCAAAGCACGCAAATATACAAAACTTTACAAAACAGGCCTAGAGGTAGGCTCTAATGTTTTGGGTTTAACCAAGTGTTCACTAGGAGCTGGTCATTTTTTACTTTTGTTCTTTCCTCGAAGATTCCCTTCTTTGTTACGCCCTTTTCTTGTTATGACGGGATAGTAGTTGCCACATTCTCAGGGTTTCCATTTCTGGACCCATCTCTCTTTTCTTTTATCCAAAAAGGGGAAAATCTTGCCCATATCTCACTTGACTTCCTCTCAGGGATCTCACATTTGGACTAGTGAACTCTCCAGGCAACAACTGAAGGAGCCTTTAACAAAGGGGTGGGCAGTTTCCATCCTCAATCTAAAAAGGCTTTACCTTGGACCATAATGTGGGCTTGGAGAAGGGTGAGAAATAAAGGGCATATAGGCTTAAATAATTTTTCTATTTCCTAGCAGAGGTGATATAAACCAAAACCACCTTGAGTAAACTTTTGCTATTTTGTTCACCTTTCTTTTTAGGTGTCGCTACTTTCTTTCGAACTTGTTTAGGCTAAGCAATCTTCCCTGATCCTAGAAGACTTTGTCTCGGGTTATAATGTGGCTAGGTTATGGGGGTTTTTTGAAAGGAAGGGTATTGAAGACTCAAGGTGTTGTACTTTTCCCAAGTTTATCACAAAGCGGTGATCACTTTTGTTATTTCTTCTTCTCCTTTGGGCTTTTTCCTTGTCAGCTTTCTCTCTCAAGTATTTTCTATGTTTTTGTACAAACTTTTACCTATATTGGGTTCATTGTTTCTCTTTGTTTTGCCCCAGCACTGCTATTTGCACAGTCTTTGCTGGTTTCTCGTGGCGTCTCATTCATTTTTTTTTTAATATTGCGTTGTTTCTCCCTTTCTTTAAATGTGAGAGGAGGCTTTCTTTTGCCTTAAGTTTTTTCCTTTACTCTTTTTCTTTCCAATTTTTCTTTCACTTATGGTGGGCGGTGATCACCAGGTCGGGTTTGTCAAAGGAATGTAATTCGGCTGAAAATGGATTTTTCAGAGGGGATTCTTTTAATTGTATGGTGGAAGAATAGATGGCCTCTCTTCCTTTCAGACAAGATTGCTCAGTTCATGAAATTCAGTCCTAGAACTTTAGTGTCATCCTTTGAGATAAGCGAATGTTAGTTTAAACGTCCCGTTACTCGTGCTTGCCCCAATGTGGGGGGTGGTTCCTGGTTAAGGTGTTTGAATGAAAATCACTTGCAACTCGAGTGGGCTGTTCAAAGGAATTGCTTTGCTATTTAGGGAATTTGAAATGATGGGTTCTCTTCCTTTTGAGGGTCTAACTGCCTACTGCTTTGTCATGGCATCCTCTAGGTGGTGCCCTTTCCTATAATCCATTCTCACTTTTTCTTTCTTTAATGTCTCCTCTCCTTGGATTGAAAATGGTCCCTATTGGTGAGGATGCACATACTATCCCCCTCTTCAAGTCAAGGCACAACAATAAAAGGGAAAACTTCTAAGAAAAAGACAAACACTAAAGATGATAAAGTAAACTTCAAATTCTTTTTCCTTTCATTTCAAAGGTTTCGTGTACACGACAAACTCTTGATTAACAAAAAATAGAATTTAAAAGTAGAGTTGACAAAAGATAGAACTAATAGAAAGTAAAGGTAGAGTTTGACAAAAAGAACATCCATTTGGTAGTCACTTCTTTAGGTGGGCTTTGGGACCACACCTACCTCCTCCATGCTCCACCTGCCAACTTCTTAGCTCGGTTATGCTGGACGGATTAATGCACTGACTGTAGAATGGTAGAAACGGGCAGTCGTAGTGTAATCGGGGATGCCTTCTTTTCCTTTCCTTTCTCTAGCTGGGCCATGAAGGTTGCACATCCTATCTTGGGAACCCTGATGGTCCTCTTTCAGTTGGTTGGTTTTCTCTTACTCACCTTTTGCAACTTTCTTAAGTTTTATGCCCAGGATTTCTCCCAGAACTTACAATGGCTTTTTTTTTGGTTTTCTCTTTTTCAGCTTCCTCTTTATCAATCTCTACGAACAAGCTATCCAAATCACCTTCACTGAATTAAAATGACGGGTTTGGTATTCTTGGCTCACTGATGCTGCAGCCCATATCCTTACAGTTGAAAAGATCCTCTATTAGGTGATGTTCAACCTCCGCATATTTGGAGTGCAGGAATTCATCTCCCTAACCATCGGTAAGCACAGTTTCAGTAGGAACGTCCTCCATGTGTTCTTCCACGGGCCAGTCAAGGGGATCTTGCTCGCCATTTGCATTGTAAAGATAGATAACGCATGGTGGTAGCTCTTCTTCCCAGTCACTTTCTTCCTCAGCCTCTAACTCTCCTTCAAAATATTCCGCAGCTATGATGCCATCTGGGTCAACTTCCCCCTCTGTGATTATGTTGACAGCATGATCCGATAGAGGATTTGTTGTGACATTGGGTGTGGGGGCCAGTTTTGCTTCCTGGGTGTTGATGACTTTGTTGTCAATGAGGTCTTGGATTTTATGCTTCAAAGAGAAACAGGACTCTGTGTCATGCCCCTGTCCTCTAGAATGATATTCACAGGTAAGGGCTGGATTGAAAGTTAGAGGCAATAGACTTGGCAACGGCCGCGGGGGTATAGGGTTTAGATGCTTGGTTTTGAGGAGCTTATGGTAGCCTCTGTTTGAGTACAAGCAAGTGAATTCTTAGTTTTACCAGTTGTTTCTTTTAGGGTTGGAGTACGGTTGAGCTGTGACGGGTCCAAGAGCAGGTGCTTGGACATTGCCGATAGGGATGTTGACAATGGGAGTAAGTGGTTACGGCCGAGCTTGATATTAGGGACAGTATGGCTACTACTGCACTGGCAGATACCTCTCCTTCTTTCTTACCAGTACCTCGAGTGGTTGCTACCTTCTTTGTTGCATTTATGAACCCCTCACCTGTCTTAGCATAAGGGTCTGTGATTCTGCCAGTCTTCAATCCATTCATGATCATTTTCCCTTGCATTATTAGCTTAGAGAAAAATTTTCCAATGCTCAAGCATAAGCATTCATAATACAGGCCTTGGAAGGTATTCACAAACAGCTGTACATACTTTTTTTTTATTAGCGTGGGGTTAACTTGAGCAACCGCCTCTCTCCACATGAGAGCACAACTCTTGAAGCTTTCCTTCGCCCCTCGGGTCATCATCATCAAGGCACACCTATCCATGGTGAGGTCACTATTGTGTCGGTATTGGGATCGGAAGGCCATGACCAACTCATTCCAGGTTGTTATCTTCCTCAGATCCAATGGGCAACCCACTGTAAGGCGGACCCAGTTAGGCTATGTTGAAATAGCTGCATCAAGAGTTTGGGGTCATTCCTATGGCCGCTTAGCATGTCTACGTATAGTCTCAGATGAACCACGAGATACCCACTTCCATCATACTTTTGAAAATTGGGTATCTTGAATTTGAATGGCCTTGGATGATCGGGAAAGAAACATAATTCATCATAGGATATCCCACTGAAAGTGTCATGACCTTGTAGGTTGCGCAGGGACTCTTCTAAACCTTGTATCTTGAGATCGAGGGGATCCGGGTTTTCCTTCTTTGATGTAGCAGTCAATAGGATGGTTTCAAGGTTATCTTCTTCTCCTTCCTCAATGTGTACCACTTTGGGGAGTTCCTTGCTCTTTCCCGTATTGTCAGTTCGTAGGATGACCCTTGGTGGGGTAGCTTCAGTTTCTTTGGAGTGGGAGGTTGAGGCTGAAGGATTCACGACAGGTCCTTTGAAGGTCATTAATTGTACGAGCTTGAACATCTCATCTATTTTTGCCTTCATCTCATTCACTTCATCCCATGTCATTGGGCTGTTCTATTGACCAGGAGTGTTCCCTCGCTTGTCATTTGCGCTGCTCGTTGTCAGGTAAAGACTGGTATTCGGAGTACGGAAGGCACTTGTGTTCCTCTCTTTCCTTTCCTGGGAGCAATGGTGACCTAAACTGCAAGCAAGTCTCACTAAAAACTATTACTAGTCCTTTGTGAGATGAGGGGGAGAACAAAAAATAAGAAAAACAAGAAAAGGATCATGTGTTAGTTTCTGGATTGAGAAAGATTTTATGCAATGCATGACTTAAGGATGCTCCTGCCCTTTAAAGGGAACTAGGCATGATGCTTTGGCTCAAGCTTTGGAGATAGAGCCTTCCCCTGTTGTGCAATACTATACCTGTACTTGTAGCCATTCATTAATACATTCATTCATTCAACATAAATAATAATTTTATTAAAATGAATTTCCTTTGTACATGAAATTTTCAAAATTGCATTAAAACGGGGAGAGAAAATATTTTTCTTGGAACTTTCACCTATTCTATCTTTACATTTGAAATCCTAAACTACTCTTGAGTCTTCAGATTCGCCTTCTTGGATGGAGGTTGGTGAAAGACCTTGATTTTGGATTGCCCCTTATTATGAGATGACTTCAATGCATGCCATGAGTCCTCAGGGTCACTTGGTACCCTTAAGAGTTTTGGTTGGCTTGATTCGAGCGAGAAGGTCTCTGAGCCATTCTCTGAGGGTTAATCAAATGCATGGAGATATAATGACGTTATTTTGGGAACTCTTGTCTTGAAATGAATACAAATGCATGAGTAGTTATGATGCAAAAGATATATACATAGCATAATGATAAGAATTAAGCAACATAATACCATGAATTGAACAGCATATAAGGGAAAGTAAATCGGTCGTCGCCCTTTCCTCATTGGTTTTGAAATTGACGCGCGTGTCCTAAATCCTTCAGAGATTTGGCTATGCATGGGGTGCTAAATGAGCATGAGGTTGAGGGTTTTCTAATGCTTCCTAAAAAGCTCGGTTCCCGAACCTTCAAACCTTCAGCGTCTACGCCCGAAAGGGTGAACTCCATCTTTGGTTGATGGTTCGAATGGGGGAACTATCAAGAGACCGTAGGCTGAGAAATTGACACAGTATCTGTCCACAGTCAATATACTATTCCCCTTTCTATCTACAAGGGTAGTAACTAGGTAGTATATGCAAAATGCAAATACAAGTGAGCGCATCAAGTGTGTGTGGAATTTTTGAAATTGGAGGAAAGGACCTAACAACACACATCACATCCTATTCATTCATCACATTCATGGCAGTTAATTATGACATAAAATTAAAATGTGAACAAAGGTCCACCTATAACAGAAAATGCAAAGAGTTAGTAACTTTTTGAAAAACTCAATGCAAGACAAAATGGATGGTCAATACAAGAGCATGAATGTAAGTAATGAATGTAAGTGATGACACTTATTTGAAAACCATTTTGGAAAATAATGTTTGTTTTGGAAACTTAAAAGAATTTTGAAAAGGTGGATAAACTGGTCAAGATAACTGGAGATTCTGAGTGAGTGAAGGGTGAAGGGACAGGACAATGGCCTAACCCTCTAAGCGTCCCCAGTAGAGTCGCTAGCTGTCGCACCCCAATTTTAAACCAAGTTCTTTCAGCTCGAAAAAAAGCACAAAACTCTATCATTATGACTCATCCTCCTAGAAGAACGAGTACGACTAGGTTGGAACTTGAAATTGGTTTGATTAAGGGTTTTTTAGAAAAATAGGAGTAACCACCTAACTTGATTGAGGTGAGTTAAGTCACCTAAACTAAGTATAATCCGAAGATTAAACTTAGGATTTTAGAAAAAGATTTCGGAAAACTTCCTCAAGAGAGGGTTTTTAAGAAAATAGGTCGTTTGGCAACCTTTTGAGAGTTTTAAGCCCTTTTTGAAATTAACTCTATTTTGGTATTTTGAAAATAGAAATCTATGGTCTGAGGGTTGGTTATGTGTAGGGAAGATATCTTAAGATCATCACCCTACCCCGCCCTTTTGATACCTATACGTCTAATCACCTTTAATTCACTTACTTAAATAATTGGTTACTATTATCCACTTAATATCCACTTTAGAATATTGAAAACGGGGTTTGGTCATCACTTTTTGGGATGAATGATGTATGATGCAAGTTATGAGGAAAAGGTTTGAAAACATGAGAGTATTGAAGGAATTTGAAATAGGGATCTTGAATTCATAAAGAGTTTTGAAAAAGGACTTAAGTTGAAATAAAAGTTATGACTGCACCATTTTAGGTTGCCTACATATCTCATTTGGCGAGAATCAAGTCATTCGTTGTTCGGGCAAGAGCTCGATGGGAAAGAGGCATATTAGGGCCTTTGGAAAGTTTTGAAGACACATTAAGGTCTTTGGAAATGTTTTAAGACACTTTGTGGTCTTTGAGAAAAGAGAACTTTAAAATTTTGATTTGAAATCGAATATTTGAGTGTTTTTGGAATAGAACTTAAAGTTTTTTGAAAGTGCTCTTGAAATAGGATTTTGAAGTGTTTTGAAATGTTTTTTGAACATAACTCAAGAGAGTTTTGAAAGTTTTAAAAACTTGATTATAGACTTGAAAATTGGATTTGGACTCACAAGAGCTCTTATGAACTTGACTAGACATGATTTTTGAAAATAGTCTTCGAACACCTTATGAAAGGCATTTTGAATGTTTCATCACCTTTAAGAGGTTAGTTAATGAATAGTTAAACTCCTTCAAGGCTATGACTTTTAAAAACATTTTTAAAAGAAGGGCTAGAGACTTCCCTTGGGTTTTTATAGCTTTGGGGTTATAGAACCTCACTTGAATATCTCACTTACACTTGACCAATCCTAATCATGGAAGGATTAGAGTTGCTTTAAGAGTGTGATGTTTGAAAATCATTCTTGAAAAGAGCTTTTGAATATACTTAGAGTTTTGGGACCCTAATATGGACAACCTTGAGGGTTGTATTTAATGTATCACCTTCCCTTGAAATTCCTAACTATAAAAGGTTAGGGACACTTTAGGGTTGTGAGTTTTTTGATACATTTGTAAAATAGTTTTTGAAAAATGTTTAGTGTCTAGCCATCTTAGTTGAGACAAGTTTAAGAGAACTTGGAGACATTTTTTAAGATAAAGTGTGGAGATATTTGAAAAGGATTTGGAGTTGATTTTTGAAATCTCAATGGACTAGGGTGTATTTGGAAAGTATGTTATGAAGATAGTTTTTTAGTTGAAAGATTATTTGAAAGGGTGTCCTTGAATTAGAACCTTTAAGCTTACTAACCTAGGTTGGGTTGACCTAGAGTTGGGTTGACCTAGATTTAACTAATTTGGGTTGGATTAACCTAGGGTTGAATAACTTGGGTTAGGTTAACCTAGAGTTAAGGTGACTTAGGGTTAACTAACTTGAGTTAGGTTAACCTAGGGTTGAGGTAACCTAAGGTTAACTAAGGTTAGGTTAACCTAGGTTTTGATTGATCTAGGGTTAACTAACTTGGGTTAAGTTAACTTAAGTTTGGACAACTAGGGTCAAGTTAACTTAGGGTTCGAAGGTGGTTTTGAACTAGGGTTTTGGAAATATGGTTTTATGCATGAAATTTGAAAGTGGGTTTTGAAAACCATTTTATGAAAAACACTCAAGTGGGTGTTGGGGTCCTGTGGTTGATATTTGAAAACCACTCAAGAGAGAGTTGCCTTAGAACTATTTTACCCACAAACTCAAGAGAGCAAAACTTATAAAGATCAATATTGAATAGATAGTTTTGAAGACTTGAAAATTAAAGAAAATGATATTTTGAAAATTGGTTTTGAAAAGGAGGTTTTGGAAAACCACTTTTAAGAGGTTGAAGACCACTCTAGAGAATAAGGGTTCATATGATTGATTTGAAGGAAATCACTCCAAAGAGGACTCCATGAGACCATTACGACCAAAATATTCAAGAGAGCAAAACATCTAAAAATCAAGGTGAAAATGATGATTTAGGGAAATCATTTTTATGCAAGTTAAAGAGAGTGCAATTTTGAAAATCCTTCTTGAAGGGGATCGTTCAGAAAGCCATTTTTGAAGAGAATTGAGCCAACTCTAATGAATTAGGGTTCATATGGTCAAGATAATAGGGAGATCACTCAAGAGAGGGTTCTAAGTGACCATTTTAACCACAAAGTTTAAGAGAGTAAAACCCTTACAAATCAATACAGAAGAAGAGCGTTTGAAGGCCATTTTAGTGCAACTTTGAAAAATAATGAAATGTAAGGTTGCAAAATAAAGTCAAGGGACTTAAGGAGGGTTTTCTAAGGTGTAGAAATTAAGGGTCTGACCTAGGCTTCAAGGAACCAACTCTAAAACCATTTTTAGGGAAATCTTTGAATATACAGATTTAGAAAATAGATAGTGAGAGCTTTGGAAAAAAAGGTTGTAAAAATGAAAACAAAGCCAAGCATGCAAAATATGAACAAAATAACCATATGCAAAGGGGTCATGAAATCATACAAGGATAGAGGTTTCACCACATAGCAAGGTGCTCTAAGGCCATACCATCTTAAAGTAGGTTCATGAGAAGTTCCCTACACGGTGGCTCTCACAAACTTTCTTCGAGGCATAAACTAAGAGCTTCCTTGTTTCAAGCATGCAAGAAAGGGGAATAGAAGATAGGGGTTAAAATAAAGAATAGCCTAAGTAGACTAGGAGGGAGAAGAGAATAGTGGGGATTGCAAAAATGTAAAGAGAAGTCTACCTTTTGCCTTCCAACACTTTCAAACCTCCATGGATGCTTGGACTTGAGCTTGAATAGCCTTGAATAGGCTTCAAGGGGCTGGAATAAGGTCTTCTATGGCATTGAAGGCTATATAGGTGTAGAGTATAGGTTAAGGGGAGATGGAATCTAGCGTAAATACTTGAAGTGTGGGATGTATATAAGAATTCGAGGTTCTGGAGCACTTTTAGCAGAGCTTCACTATTAATTTCGATTCTGGAATATGCAAAGGGGAGGCCTGTATTTATAGGCAAAGCTGGAGAGGCCTAATACATGTAGGACATGCGCCTAGGCAAAATTTGCCTCTGCGCATGTGCTACACGTGCCAGTATTGTTCCACTGGCAGAATGCCACGTGGCCCTCATTGTATTGGCTAAAACTTAAAGGCTAAGTGAAGTTTGTTCGATCTAATCAAAATCTAAGCGCATGTTACATATGCTCCACTGCCAGGACTGTTTGTTTAAACTTTGCCTCGATAATTATGCAAATTGAAAAGGATTCCGGGAAATCGATTACTTCCACGGTGTTCTCCTAGTGTTTTTCATTAATTTTGAATTTTTGAAAAGCTTGAAAGGTATTCGGAAGAGTGAGATATCATCTTGGGAAGTGTGCACAAAAACACATTTTTGTGGAGCATCTGTGATACGCTCCGTGGGGGTTCAAAAGCAGCTGTTTGTGGGCCACATGATGAGGCCTTCGGGAAGCGATCTCTCTGATCAGACCGTACCGATGGAAAGTGCTTTAGAAATATTTTTAAGAATTCCCTAATTTACGCATTTCTCAAGTCGTTCGACAGTGCATTTAAATTAGGGAATTGGAAAAAAAAGTCAATCTTGGCAGAGCGTTTGTGAGACACTCCAAGAGTTACTGAAAGTGGCAATTTTTGAGCCATGTGAGAGGGCCTTCAGGAAGTGATCAGTCTGATCGAACCGTATCGATGGAAAGACCTATGGACGTGCTTTCAGGAATTCCCTAGTTTACACATTTCTCAAGTTGTTTGACAATGCGTTATAACTAGAGAATTGGGAGAAAAGATAACCCTGGCAGAGCGTTTGTGAGACGCTTCAAAGGGGGCTTTCGTTGAGTTAGGAGCGTTCAAAGTCGTGAGGTTCACCTTGGGTTAAACAGGGGTGTATGATGAGACCCACTGTTCAATACCCAGAGCCGGTGTAGTTTCGAAGCGCGTTTGGGTCGCTAGGGGTAAAACGATCATTTCAACTAGGATTGGTTGAAAAGGGTCAGGATAGATTGGAGTGGCGTGTTAAGCGTGCTAGATTGTTCAGGGACTATCTTGAAGATGTTTTTGCTATTTGGTGGGGTTTGTACTGTGATGGGGCGCCTAGGGGCAAAACGATCATTTTGATCGGAGTTTACTGGAATGGGACCGGAATTGGACAAGATGGCATGTTAAGTACGCCTAACTGTTTGGGTACACTTTAGAAAGGTAGACTTACCATCTTGAGGGATTTTAAACTTTCTCAAGACGAACGTGGAGGCCCAAGGGGCAAGTTTTGTCATTTTTCACCGAGTCAAGCTAGCAGGCGTTAGTGTTGACCTAGGTGTTGGTTCCCGAGGCTGCTCGGTTTTGAAAAACTACCTATGCAATATTGGTCACTGAGACTGCTTGGTCTCAAAGAGCTACCTGTGAGGTGGTGTTAGTTTCTAAGAACGCTTGGTCTCAGAAAGCTACCTATAAGGGTGGTGTTGGTCTCCGAGAACACCTGATCTCGAAGAACTACCAAATGACAAACATTCAACATTGGCGGGCTAGCAGGTGCCAGAACTGAATCGTTTGGAATTTGATATGGTGTTGGTCCTCGAGATTGCCCGATCTCCAAAAGCTGCCTAGATGGTGTTGGTTCCCAAGACCTCCCCTTCACGAAAAGCTGCCTAGAATGCCTAGGGGCATGATGGTCTTTAAAGATTCAATTAGGCCTTGTGGGCCAGAGAAGTGACCATCTGACTGGATTGGAATTTGAAAGAGCTGTGTTGGGCCCGTATGTGTTGTGATGTTTGAAAATTGGATCCAATCGGTCCGGAGATTGCTGAGCAGGCAAAAATGGGGTGCTTACAATGATTTTAGGTTTGGAGGTTGGTTACATATAGGGAAGATGTACTAGGATATCACCCTATCCCGCCCTTGTAGTACCTACATGTCTTTTTACCCTAGGTTTACTTATTTAGAATTTTTGATTGTCCAATGTCCTATTATATCCACTTTAAGAATTTTAGGAAAAAGGTTTGATGTAATGCATAACATGCAAGTATAAGAAAAAAATTTGAAAGGATTTTTGAAAATGTTGTGGAAATTAAAAACTTGAAAAAGGTTATGACCGCACCCATGGGGATTGCCTACGTATCCCATTGTTAAGAATTAGGTCAGTTGTAGTTTGGACTCGAGGTCTGATTGAAAATAGACACTTTAAGGTCTTCTTTGACTTGAAAAAGACATTTTGGGGTTTTTGAAAAGTTTGATTTGAAAAGAGTTTGATTTTGAACTTCGATTGGAGGATTTGAAATTGAACTTGGAGCTGAAGTTGACTTTGATTTGATATTGATCTTGATTTGAAAAGCTTGAATTGAACTTTGAAGTCATCTTAACTTGAATTGGAGTTTAAAAATCATCTTGGTTTAGAGAAGAGTTGAGGTCCATGCAATTGAAATAGGAATGTTTGATTTTAAAAAGTTGGATTTTAGGAAAAGTACAAATTAGGAAAGTTTTGATTTTGGAAAATTTTCAAATTAGGAAAGTTCCCTTTTTAAGAAAAAGCTGATTTGAAAAATATTTGAATTTGGAAAGGTTTGAAATTAGAAAGATTTGAATATTGAAAGATTTGAAATTTGAAAAGATTTAGAAGTTTGAAATTTAGAAAATCAGAATTTGGAAAAGTTTGAAATTAGAAAAGATTTGAAAGTTTGAAATTATGAAAGATTTGATCTCTATTTTCTAAAGTTAAAGACTGGATTTTATTTTAAAAAATAAATGATTTGTTTTGGCTTTCTATTTGAAAAAGATTTGATTTGACATGGAATTGGAAAGTTTGAGTTTTGAAAATTTTGAATTTGGAAATCTATGATTTTATGTAGAAAAAAGGTTTTGAAATTCTATGATTTGAGGCAAATAGAAAGTCATGATTTTAAGAAAGTAATTAGGGTTTCTTAATCATGGATTCTAGAGCTTGACTTGGACTTTCAAGGGAAAGAGTTTTTAGAAAGTGAATCTTTGAAAAGACTTTTTAGAAAGTAGGTTTGCAAAATCCTTTGGAAAGGGGTTTAAATATAGACTTTTGCAAGTCTTGTGAATATCTCAATTTCCTAAAATAATTCTAACCATGAAAAGATTAGAACCATTCTAGGGTTGTGATCTTGACAACAACTAGGGAATATGGACAACAATGATCACACTAACACTTTCCTAAAACAACACTAACTATGGACTGATTAGAATGATCTTAGGATTTGTGATTTATTGAAAAACAATTTAGGGTTTGAATCCAAAATTTGGACCTTGATGGTCACATTGAATATAACACTTTCCTAAAACAAACCTAACCATGGAATGGCTAGAATCATCCTAAGAGTGTGATTTTGAGAATAAGTTTAAAAGAAAGAGATTTTTTAATGCAAGTTTTGAAAGAAAACTTTGATGAAATTTTGAAAACAACTTTGTATGCAATTTTGAATGCAATGCATGAATATGATAACCACAATACAATAGGGTCGTGAACATACAAGGTTAGGCATTACCACATAATCAAAGGGGCTGAACCCACATAATCTTAGGTCAAACTTGAAAAAAGCTCCCAACACGGTGACCTTCAACAAGTCTTCCTAGGCATGAACCGGAAAGTTCCTTGTTTCAAGCATGCAACAAGAGAAGGTAAAAGATGAGGATTAAAATAGTAGAAAACCCAAGTTGGTTAGGAGAGAGAAGATTAAGGGAGGAATTGCATAAACTAAATTAAAAACCTGCCTTGTCTTCTTTTTACTTTGTTTGCTTCATCTTAAGAGCTTTGAAGATGTAGCACTTGATATTTAATGGATGTTTAGAGGCTTGTATTTGAGGATATATAGTGTATAGAAGCTAGGGTTTGTGTGTATGGAGGCTAGGGGTTGCAGGGGCTTGAGAGGATTAGGGTTTTAAGGAAATTCGAGCTCTGTTTTAGAGAAGCAACATTTCTGGACTGAGTTTGTGGACCTAGAATACGCAAGGGCTAGGGTCTATATTTATTGGCAAACTGAACAGGAACTGGCGCCTGTTACAGTGGCGCTAGTGCTTTTTTAAGATTGGGCTTAGTGGCGCCAGCCACTTAGGCAAGTTTTAAGGTGGCAAGAAATGTATCTTTTGACTCTTAGGATGCAAGAAAAAAGATTTGGGCTCCTATCCTAGTGACTACAATGTAATTTTTAATCTAGCTCTACTAAGAGTGACTCTAGAAAGTCTAGGAATGATCTGGTAGGTTTCGAGTAACCAGACTTGGCCGGGAATGGATGAGAACCCGTGAGAGAGTGTTCCGGTGGTAACTTGCTTGAAAAATAATGCCGGAATAGTTAAAAAGGTTGACCAACCCACCATAGGCAAAACAATTATTTGAACCAAACTTACCGAAATGGACCCAGAGTGACCCGTGAGAAGGCTTGAAGGTCGGATACACTATCGAGAGTGTTATAAAGGATTTTTGTTTTAATACCTATAACTGATGTGGTTGAAAAAGGCGACCGGCCCACCAAGAGCAAAACAGTTATTTTGCACCGAGTTTATCGAAATAGACTCGGAATGATCTAAAAAGTCATTGGAAGGTTAGGAATGCTATTAGAAGCATTCTTGGAACGTTACCAGTTTGATACCCAGAGCCGATGTGGTTCCTGGAGGCAACTCGATGCCTAGGGGTAAGATGGTCTTTTTGACTAAATGCTCTCGAAATTAATCCGAAAGTGACTAAAAGGCACTAGAGCGTGCTAGATTATCTTTGGGACAATCTTAAAAGAGTGGACTTACCACTTTAAGGACTTAGGTTTTTCTCGAGAAGCGTGTCAAAAGGGCCCAAGGAGTAATTTAGTCATTTTTCACTAGAGTGGGCTAGTAGACACTGGTGTTGACCCGGGTTTTGAGTGTTTTCGCCACTTTGATGGTGTGTGACGATTTGGTTTCCAAAGGTATCTCGTTCTTTAGTAAATGTGTCACTGCCAAGAGTCATGTTCGGTCCCATGACATATAAGTTTTGTTAGCAATTTCCAATATCGACTTGTTTGCGACTGTTTCCGCCACTCTAACGGTTGCGATGTTTATGAGTGTTTCCGTCACTTTGCTAGTGTGTGTTCATTCCTGAGACTGTCTAATCTCGGGAAGCTGCTAGATGGTTTTATCATCTTGGGGCCTTAAGTACTTTCCCAATCGACGTGTTGGATAATAGACATTCTAAGTTGGTAGTCTAGCAAGCGCCAAAAGTGAACCGTTCTACCATATTGGGGACTTGGGTTCTGTGTCAGTTGACAAGTTTGAAGGGACTTATCTTTTTGAGGGATTTTGTGCTTTCTCGATAAACGTGTCATGCTAGATGAACTTACCATCTGAGGGATCAACTTTTTCAAAAGATGTGCCGGATTGAGTTTAATTAACTTGGACTGGAATTGAGGTTGAAATACAGACTTATCATCTTCAGGAAGATGTGTCAATTGGAATTGGGCCCATTAATACCCTAAGGGTATTTTGGTCATTGTGCCTTTATTAGACTTGGCGGGCTCCCGAAACAATTGATTAACTGGATTAAGTCTAGAAAGCTGATTTGGGCTTGAATGTGTCTGTATTGATTTGACTGTGAGTCCGATCAGGCTAGAGATTGCCAAGCAAGAAAAATGGGGTGCTTACAAGATAATATCAAGTCTATCAACTGCATACTGTCCAGATATTTGGCTCAATTCATTCTGTATTTCTGACTAGCTAAGATTGCATGTAAATGTAATAAAAAGATTAGGAGATCTAATAGACCTACATATTGTTATAGCATCCTGATAATGTTGCACCATGTCATGTGCCCCCCCTGGTAAAGGATGAAAGCAATACAAATCTTCTTCTTATTGCCGATGCATCAACATCACCAGTAACAACTACATCCTCTAGTCCTTGATAAAGATCTACACGTAACTGTGATTGATGGGTTTTAATATAATTTAATCTGTTTTGTTCAATTGCTGCATAACAATCCACCACAAGCTATTAGAACAAACGTCCTCCTTATAAAATTGTTTTCCTTTCAGTTTCTCGGTATTGTAATCTGAATACATAGAATTCTCGTATTGATATCCCCATCTTGAGAATTACTTGATGAACTAGCAAAAGGTACACCAATTCGCCATTCGTTTATACCATAAGGAAAAAGTAAAGGATATTGTAGTGGCATATAGGATGTGTGTGTTTCATTTATCCTTTGTAAGGCTCCATCACACTTATAAAGGACAGCATCATGGTGTTCCACACATTCTGTCCCATCACCAACAATTAGTGTTGCAATCTCATTCGCAGTAGGCTTGACATATTGTCTTCCATCTCAAGAATGAATAGTACGCATATTTAAATTTACAACATTATGTTTATCTAATAAATCTCTGGCATTTCAAAACACCTTTACGTAAGGATTGATTGTGTTCAACATATGTTGTAGATCTGCTAAAATCAATGTATTCACTTCTGGTGTCACACCAGTTTTGCTTACAACATCTAAACAATTTTGTATCTCATATTCTGTCATAGATGTAAAGTTCAGCAAACTTAGGTTTGTCGTTAGGTGTGGAAGCAGAGAGCCAATTCAGTGATAATTTTCTCCACTAATTCGGTATGCATAAAGACCTCATCCATCCAATATAGAGTAATCTATTTTTTCACCCATCGATGTGAATGATAATATTGAATTGTACAATCTAACATGTTCCATAAAATTTGTGCTATAAAACGGCAATCACACCCCACTTACGATCGTGAACCACGAACCTTAACCCATGGAACACGAAAGCCTGATCACTTGATAGATACTAATATTCCATTGAAATAATTAATCTTAAAGTCAATACTCCAAAGATAGTATGAATTAACCAATAGTAAATCAATCCTATTCAGGATTAATAATTCTAACAAAATAACTATAAGTTAGAGATTCAATGATCTCAAAATAAATTATCTATTAAATGAATAGTAAATCAACCACACAAACCCTCAAATTTATAATCTAATTCTAAAGATAACGAAAATAAAAATAGACACAAGTCCTAAGGAGGTCAACGACAAAAGAGTCCCAGCATCCAAAGTTCAACTCTACTGACATCCACGCTCACCTGAAATGTTATAAAGAGTGTGAGCTCACAGCTCAGCTCGTGAATAGAATACCTCAAAGTAATTGCAATAATCTGAAAAATAGCAGTTTATGATCAAAATGAATTTCACGAAAATGCTCCCAATGCCAATCAATTCACTCATAAGAATGTTCTTTTAAATCTCCATAACTCGATGCAAAACAATATCTCAATGAATAACTTTTCATCTCATAATAAAATCACATTATCACAATGGTGATAACAAATAAATCAATAGATAATTGTAGAGGGAAACTAGTTAAAGAATAATATAACACGTGCCAAATAATTTCTCATGAGTAATATACCCGTTGGATCCAACATCGTACTTCGAGTTACCTAGCTTGTCTTCTAGGTTTATTTCCCAATCCGATCTGGTTGAGGTCACCATGAATTTCATGAGCCTATTCCTACAACCGTTGAAAATTAGGGTCACCACAATTTTCACTAGCTGCCGGAGTCACCCCACTTAAAGGGCATATTCCCTGGACTTCACTTAGTCCCAATATCCATAATCAAAAGAGTTTTAACTGTTAAATAACTCTCAAACCATGCTCATGTAATTTCTCAAAATAAGTGAAGAATAACTCTCAATGCAATATAATAGAAAAAGATGTAACAATTCTCATAATTCAAAATAAGTTTTATTCTTCAAATAAAATATACCACATGATTTATAAAACATGTCTTTGAAATCAATTCTGCAGGGGAGTTTGTAATTTTATAGTAGCAAAACAAAAACCACTCACTTGATGCCCAAGGAATGTGGACTTGAAAATACAATGCAAAGACTAACAAATGCAACCTGAATTACGAAAATTAAAGCCTAATATTAGCGAATATTCTACAATTAAAATGGGCTAAAAAAAACCTCAATTTCAATACCTACACGTCAAAATACTTATGGTAGCACAGTTGCAATTTTTAAAAGTCTATCCTATAGGCCAAAGTCACTAATGTGCACCAAACACCATATATTTGACTACATTGGATCGTTTCCCCAAGTCATCTTCTTCCTCATAAAACATCACACTGGTTCACACTATTCTCTTTCTTTTTCTTTCATTCCTTTATTCTTCTCTTTTCCACCGGAACAAGCAACAGTTTGCCGACTATCCACATTAGGTGGTTTGATGGGTTAAATATTTTCTTTTATAACTCCAAAGAAATAAAAGGCTAACAAATTAGAATTCGTTCAATCTATACATCGGCATAGGTACTCAAATACAAAATCTACCCACACATTTTCATAACAAATAGTAACCGGTTATGGTTTTATAATAATCCTCATCATTAATAGATCCTGTCAAACAATCTTAACTACCTAAAATATGAAAGAAGAACAACCACCTTCAGCAATTCAACCCAACAACCATCTCCTTTCCCAATCAATTAATTTTACAACACGGACTCCATACCACTCAAATTTATAAAAACTTATGCTCACAGTCACCTAATATACATACCTACAAGTTAAACTTACTTTATGGTTAAGAAAAATCTCAATGGAGAAGCTTTGTTGAATAACCACCGCTTTTGCCTTCTCTTCCTCTGTATACAGTTGCTGCAAACTCTCTATCTCTCTAACTCTTAAGCACAATGTAGTATTTGAACTGAACTATATCCCAACCCTAGAAACTTTAGGCAGCCACGTC
Organism: Euryodendron excelsum; assembly: GCA_033060915.1. Classification (NCBI taxonomy): domain Eukaryota; kingdom Viridiplantae; phylum Streptophyta; class Magnoliopsida; order Ericales; family Pentaphylacaceae; genus Euryodendron; species Euryodendron excelsum. Next base: position 40,759,277 of record CM065386.1, read on the forward strand.
TCCCACAGTAACAGACTCTATTCATTGAGTCTAAATCTTCTACAGCCAAATCTATTTGTTCTCTAGTATACTAACCTATAAGGCAAACACAAGACACGTGGCACACAGCCAAATATTAGTCCACACTAGTCTCTTTGGACACTGACACACCAAATCATCCTCTCAAATCAATGGCCAAGATTCACCATCACCAGATCATATGGCTTAATAGAAAATCTAAAATTTAAAATTGTATCCACCTAAGTCCATCTAACTTCATATAAATTAATAAATAAATCATAATTGAGCAAATAAAAATAAAATTGCAAAAGTTAAAATTTGGGTCTTTACAATGGGCGCCTCTAAAAAATCAAGTGTTGGAGGTAATAAGGGAAGCATAATTTGGCTGTCTTGACAACACAATTTGAATTTTGGGTTAGACTTTAAACTTAGTTCAACTTTTTCCTCTAACCACATAATTGCATAGCATTAAGAACACATAGATGATCGTGAACCAAAACTCCATCTTTCTGTTATTCATTGCCTTTTTGAATGTGTAGAACGTACTCTGTTTGAAATATTGTACAATTGAAGAAAGTAAATGTACATTCCCATATTGTTGTACTCCAATAAATATGCGTTCCAATGTTGTTGAAGAAAGCAATTGTATATTCAAATTCCAAATAAGTGAAGTGTGCTATACGTGTGAAAGAAGAACTAATGTGAGTGAAAAAATGCTTAATTT
>CM065386.1:40767500-40840000 GCA_033060915.1 Euryodendron excelsum
AGGGTCTGTCAATTGATCTTTACAGTTACATTTTAGACCCATGCAATGGGGTTATTAATGGTGTCTTCGGTTAAAGTTCTGAGTTTGGTTTCTTTATTGATTATCTAATCCCCAAGTGTTTTATTATCCATAAAATTTCCCATTATATATATATATGTTATTGATTAAAGTTCTAAGTTTGATATCTTTATTGGTTATCTAATGCCCAATTATATATTGTGTTCTCAAGAAAACTGCATTACAAATCACAAATAGAAATAAAATACAATTTAAGCTAGTTCATGAAATAGTTTACCTAAAAATGTTGCCAATTCAAGTAAAGCTAAAGCTGTAAAATATGGGAAAAAGTCCATATTCAAGTGTATACCGTTTTAGGGACAAATTCAGATTGATCCATGGCTGTAACGTGTGACAAATTCGTAAATATTTGAGCTTCATAAGAATGCAAAGGCCCTTAATTTGCCCCCATAGGTTGATTAGTAAGATCTAAAATAGAAAAACAAAAAATGATCATGAGTATTTAATTAATGATAAAATTAGTTGTTGAAAGTGTATTATAAAAAGATTACGTAAAAATATTGTCAAATCAAGTAATAAGTTTCGAACTTCCTTTATAGTATTGAAGGCATCAAAGCCTCAAATCTATATATAGCTTCCCATGATATTCCTCTTTGTAATGGCCACTAGCCATCCCCTGTTATTGCTTTGCCCTGTGTTGGTTGATAGCTTCCTTTTCTGTCAAGCGTTTTGGCTTGCTTAGTCTTGGTTGCTGCCCTTCTCTATTTGTATTGTTATTCATCTTGAATGAATGATTCTCTTCTTTTGTTAGTTAAAAAAAAAAGTAATAAATTCATGTAAAGCTTAAGCAGTAAAATAGAGGAAAAAATTCATATGCAACTATATTTGGAAGCATTAAGGGGATACAAAGGAATTATATATTCTAACAATTTAATAAGTTCTGACCGTTTTGCAGAACAAATTCAGATTGTAATTCATTGACTGGAACGTGGGATACATCCGTAAAAGTTCGAGCTTCATAAGAATGCAAAGGCCCCTAATTTGCCCTTGTATTTTGATTAGCAAGATCTATAATACAAAAAGTAAATAAATAAATAAATAATCATAAGTATTTAATCAATGATAAAATTAGTGGTTGAAAGTGTAATATGCATAGATTACCATTTTGTGGAACTATATTTGTGTTTTGCATTTCAAATTCAAGTGTTTGTGGCACAAATTTTGGTTCATTGTCAATATAATTTATGTTGGGATTAAATCTGGGCACTCGCATAAGTGACAATCGTAGGGCTCGGGCATCCTTGCTGAATTGTTTAAATTGGTCTTTTATCAATGGATTTTTTTGTCCTCCATTCTGCCGAATAAGCAAATACCTTTTTTTGTGTCAACCTTGCTAATTTAGATTTCATATTATTCCCGTTCCATGCCTGGTTCAGAATTTGACCCATCCTATACAAATTAATGCATTTCACATTATTAAAACAGGAACCAATATTCATCAAATGCAGACTATAGGTAAATGAATAGTTAATTTCAAATGTATGAGGCTTAATGTCAATGCTTTGGTGGATTTGTGTGGAATTGATAGAATATATGACACTTCACAATAGTAAATATTAATTGGGTTTATTAAAACTGTAATGCCATACAAACAAAAAATTCATACAAAATTTATTACCAAAATGATATAATTGGATAAGAGACATTTTCTTTAAAATAAAATAGCCATGATGATGGTTCTTAGTTGTAATAATGGTACTGTCGCGTCATTCTAGTAAAAAAATTTTTTGTACAATGCTTTAATTTGAAGAATAACATTCTTTACTAAAAGTCTTCACAATAATAAAGTTCTTGTCTTACAGTGGCACCATCGTTTTTAATCATTTCACAAGAAAAGAAATTCCACGGTTCATTGTGAAGAACAACTGAAATCAATTATTACTATTGAAGAGGGGCCACCACCACATCAACTATAAACTCTGGAATATTTTTCCATCTTTTGGAAATGTGATAGGTTTGTTTCAGTTTGGAGAGATTTTGTTGTGTACAATGGCATTCGTGAAAAAAAATTATAAAAAGACTTTATCTAAATGATAGGATAGCAGTATATTTTAAAAGATAATAATATTTATATAATTTGTAGTAAAAAAAAAAATATATACAAAAATGAGGGATCGATAAATTAGAGCTATGGGGGGCTCCCGGCCCGTGAAGCGGGGTTTTGAATTCAAGGAGTGTTGGCGTGTGGATCGCAATTCAGTGAGGTAAGATAAAATTTGATCACTGCATTTACACCTTCTTCAATGCTCTCGTACAGTAATTGAGTTGTTGGGGTAATTTGATCATTTGGTTTATGCTTTCTGGTTGTTGTGCTTCATTTGGTTTGCTCTTCTGAAATTGTTTTATTGATATGTACTGGACAATGTGATTCCACGAATGATGTTGGCCAAGGGTTTACCCTTTAGTAGGTCAAACACGTTATAAGTTTTTTACTCATTTAGTACCTATGGACCTTACTCTCTTTGGATTTTTTACTCATAAAACAGCTGTTTACTAAAATTTAGATGTACCATTTGACATGTAAGGGAATGGAATGGACTGTAACAAAAGTTTGAAAACAGATTCTATTTAATTATGAAATTATTACTGTCATATTTCATGTGCTTTTGGAATGGGATGAGTTTGGAGAGATTTTAATTATTGTGTACAGTAGTATTTGTCACAAAAAAGTATATCCGTACTCAATTTTCATACAAAAAAAACTTTACCTGAAAGATAAGATATTGGTATTTCTTAAAAGATAATAATCCATAAAATATAGAAAAAAATAATGCAACAAAAGTCTGAAAAGGATGAAATATATTTACAGGCAAGATTCACACAAAACACAAAACACCTAGGAGAGAGAGAAATATGGGCCTTGTGTGAAATGTGTCAGAGAAATATCAATAGTTACGAGATGCAGAAAGAAAAAGATAGAGAACAATCAAAATAGATAAGCTTATCTTACCAAAAAAAAATAATAAAAGTAGATATAAAACAAAAACATAGATAAATACAAAAGAAAGGCTGTGAGCCAAAAAAGAATATTAACAAAAACGTATGAGACTTCCATGCTAAAAAACACTACGAGCAAAAGAGAGGAGCAAGAACCAAAACGATAGCGGTAAAGAATAGGAGGGGCAAAGTGTACAATGGCTGCTTGGAACCCTAATATTGTAATAAGTGTTTTTTGAATTATGAAATACATTTTAGGAAACTATAATTGCATTGATAGGTTTTACCCAATGTAGAAACACATAATTATAGCAAATTGAAAATTTAAATTTCTAAACCAATCAAACTGCAAAATTTAAAATTTTTATAGGAAGCTATGATTGCATTGATATGCTTTGAATAATATAGATGCAAATGACTATAAAACAATTCCAAGAAAATTGCTAAAAAATTAAATGTCTAAACCAATCATAATGCAATAGGTGTTATTAACATATTAAAAAAAATTTAAAAATTTGTTAAAATTGGATTGGGACTTTGAACTTCAAAGACTCCCTTTCATTTTGCTATAATATATAATATAGATAGAAAGTATAGTATAAATAGATGGGGTATTTTTATTCTCCTTTTTTTCATTATTTATTTTCCTTCTTTGAATATATATATATATATATATATGATAAAATATCTATACTATATATTATAGCAATAGGTTAGGAGCTCTTTGAAGCTGAAAGTTTCAATCATTTTTTCTTCAAATTTTGATTTTTTAAAAACATACAATACATGTGTCATATTATTATTGGTTTCTCTTAATTAATTATATATTTAGTCTAAACTTCATAAAGCTATTCAATGATAGTTATGATAACATTTTGAATTTCTTTAATTATAATCTTCTTAAAGAATCTTTATTAATCATAAATAGATTTTAAAATTCTAAAATAGAAAGAATTAGCATTTTTTTATATAAAATATTGAATATACATTTGTCAAAATATCGTTAATTTTTTCTTATTTATTCTTAAGTTTTTAAAATTCTATATTGATAGATGCTATCCATTGATAATTATGGTAAAATTTTTAAATTTCTTTAATTATAATTCTCGTAAAGAATCTTTATTAATCATAAGCTAGACTTTTAAAATAGAAAGAACATGTATCATTAAATTATTAGCATTTTACATATACTAGATACATACGTCAAATTATTATTGGTTCTTTCTAATTTTTTCTTTTTTTTTCTGAAATTTATAAAATTTATCTATATATCTATAATATATACTGTAACAATATGTTATCAGTTATTTTAATTTTTACAATATTAGAATAATTTTAAGTTAACCTAAACCTCTCACTAATTGAATGATATATAATTATATATAGTATAGATGAATTTACAATTTCTAAAGTCAATTTATTGAGATAATAGTTTTCTAAATTCTCTTTTAAAATTCAAACTATAATGTGTTTCCTAAATTCACTTTCTCAAACTTTTTATAAAATGCACACCCATTATTGTGCAATCTATTTGGTTTTTGAGTTCAAAAGTTCAAATTCAATTTTTTTAGAGTATTAATTTATAAAATACGTATGTCATCTAATTAGTAGTTTTTCTGATATTTTTTATTATTTTTATGTGGACCCTAATTTAAATGTGGTTTGTATAACACTCTATTTACTCTTTTTTTATTTATTATTTATAATGTTTAGTATCTTAGGTCCAACATTTAATTAAAACCCCGTTAATTTATGATTGAGTCAAAATGAATCAATCTATTAATAGATATTTAGAGAAAATAATTTTAAATTCAACCTATTCAAATATTTCCATTAATATTCTTTTGTAAAAAATTAGGTTGATCACCTTAGTTTTTGTCCATTACTAATCTTTTTTTTTTTTTGCATTACTTTAATTTAAAGTGGCAAGTACTTTCAAATTTGGGTAAAATGAGTTTTTTTTTTAAGGATGTGGCCCAATATTAGGCTATTAATTTTATACTTTTAATTTGGTAAGATTAGCGGTTACACATATACATAAAAACACACGTTCAAAATATTAAATGTAAGCACAAGAGTAACATATTTGCTCTCATGAAGGTATCATTGTATTCATAATTTACATACAAGATATTGAATACAAAAATATTTCACGTAAAAATTAAATTCTTAAACTATTTTTTATTTTATTTTTTTATTCTTGTACAAAACAAGCCGTGCGTAGCACGGGTATACTGCTATTAAAATACTTATGGTCATCCATCAAATTTTATAAGCAAATGTACATATTTTTAACAAATATAGTTATAAATTCAAAATGATACGCAAAAGCTCACCAAAAAAAAAAAAAAATGATATATTAACATTGACAACTATGGCTCCATGTCCTTAAACATTGATTCTAAGACACAGCTAATAAGAACAAAAGCAAGGACAAGAAAAATTAGAAATAGAAATAAGGAACAAAAGTGAGAGTTCCACAATCATCCTAAAGTTGTTGGGTGATGAACCATCCAGGATATGCTACTTTAGACAGATGGGGCCATTGCTTGGCAACTAAAAACGCTTCACGTGTGATAAATTGAAATGCTATAAGAAGATGCTAGAAACAAAGAAAGCGTGTAATTATTAGCTCGACGCTTAAGACTCGGATTCTCTCCGTTTCGCTATTTAGGACGCGAAACCGTGTGTGCTGCTGCGCTTCACCTCCTGGTCCTGGATTCCCAGTTTGACCCCTCCGATTTTCCTCCCTCATCCTACCATTTTCTAGGAAAATTTTCTGCGGTAATCTCGGATTTGGGTAAGTTAAGCAAGCCCTTTTCTTTGTAGTATCAGTGAAGCAGTCTACCTTGGTTTCTTCTTTTACCTTTTTCTGGAAAATTTGTTTCCCGCGATTTCTCGTTTGAAGGGGAAAAAAAATACGAATTTTCTTTTGCGGGCGGAAGTTTTTCGAGGCATGAAAACTGAAAAGACTTAGCTGTGAAATCACTAATCACTGTAAAAGGTCCATTGAGATTAAAGTGTTGAAGACTTAATCCTCCGTTAGGTTGGTCAGAAAACAGTGGAAACGTAAAGTGAATAGAATTCAGTATATGTATTGTGCTGTTTTTGTTTATGAAATTTAGAGAACTCCACTTGAATGAGCCAAATAGTTTTGTTTGGCTCTGTTGAGGTTTCCTTTGGTTATTTTGATGCATTAATTTTCTGTCAAAACTGTAAGGCAATAAGATAAAGGGAAAAAAAAAAAAAATTGAGGTGATACTGCTTTTTCTTCAAGCTTCCAAGTAGAACATCATCTGATATGAATAAATCCCTAGAGGTGGATTTTTTTTCATTTTCACTTTGTTTGTTTCTGTCTCTTTTGGGGGCGGGAAATATTTCCATTTGCTAAATTTTTTTTCCCCTCAAAACAAACAGAAACCGAAAGAAAAATAGAGTATTTTTTTAATATCTTTCTCGTCTTTTACCAGAATGTCCCTATAGGATGGACACTTTAAGGCTTTTTGTTGTGTCAGGAGATTCATTTATTACTAAAACGAATAAAAGCTTTCCCAGTTCTCAGCAGTCTAGATGATCTTTGCTCCGAATCACCTCATCTGCAACCAGAATTTCTCAACTTTGTAGCTGTTATATTCATATGTGCTGTCCTCAATTGTGTTAAATTCAAACCAAGTATCATTATTTTAGGAAGTAACTTACATCTAGTGTGATTTCTTTATGGAGTTTTCAACTTTTTGATTAGTAATATGAATTCTGTTGATAAATGCTGAAAACATCAAAGACTGGAATTGAGATTATTCACCACGGAGTTGTCTCTGTTTTTTTCTAGTTGGCATATACTTGCACTGTATTCAATGTTGCACATAAGATTTGAAGCCAATGACGGAATTTATTTTGTTCAACTTCTTTGAAACGGGTATTGGATTTTCTGAAAGAGTCAATAAGCATGAGTTGCATTGCAATCATAACATGGTGTAAAATATTTAGTGCTTAACAGGGGTATCATATGACATTGTAGAGGGTTCTGGGTGATGTCATGTAAATAGTGTACAGGGCAGTTTTTGTCATTTGTGTGTGTGGGAGCTATCCCCTGATGAAATTTTCATGTTCAACATCACCTCTCCTATATAAAGGGAGTTTGTAGTGTGGGAGTTTGTTGGTGAGTAGGCTGATGGAGTGCTTCTAGGAAGTATGGTTATCATTGAGCTGGTGGGTGATCACAATAGAGTGGAAAAGTGAGAGTTGATACAGTCTCCAGGAGAGGGAAATGGCTCTAGGACTTCAAGGATTGAGAATCAAAGTATCAGGGTCTCAACCAAGGAGACTATCAGTCCTCCATGTTTATGGAAGACCTTCTATTTATAAGTCGGTCAAATCAAGGAGGCCACATATGCAAAGGGGACGAGTGGCAGCCTTGTTCTGATGATCTCGAGAAAATAATTGCTTTGATGGTGGTGCTATATTGCCCTGAGGGGCAATGTCTCAGTTGGGGCGTTGCTCACCAAAACCCTCAAAGCCCTTCGGGGCCTTAGTAGCTACAACAATCGTGGTTGGACGTGCTCCTCAGTCGCCACATGTGCCCATCATGTCTAAAATTGTCTTCTAATGGAAATTTATCTCAGACTGGTCAGGGTGGAGATCCCTTGAAGGAGAATAGGATGCCCCACCTGAAAAATCCTCAACTTCAGCCACCAAGCCATAGAAGCTTGGTAATCCTGAGTAGAGTCATTGGTTGCTTAGCCGTCCCATGCCAAGCCTTGAGGGGATTCCTAGGCCTTGTTCCAACTCAGGCTTGTTGGCAACATCCTCTAGAGAACTTTGTATGGACCAATGGAGATGTGCGCTCAAACAATGGACCGCTCGGCCGGGCCGAGGGAGTGGCCGAGCACACATGCTATAAATGAGGGCTGGGGCACTCAAATAGAGAACTGCGCAGCTCAGCCCAGGGAGTGAGGACAGAGCTCTTATGATACAAGTGCGCACTTGTGTGGAGAACCACTTGGCTGAACCAATAGTAGGGGACCGAGCGTGCTTGGGGAGGCTCTGTGAAGTTTTTCTTTGCTTGACCTGAGGTTAAGAAGCACAAATATTTCCTAAAAGATCTCATGCCCGTGTTGGACATGACACTTATTTACTCTCTGACACGTATCAAACATGCGTCCAAACGTGTCTTTTTATTTTTTTTGTTTTTTCTAGAACTGGATACGCTTCGAATACTTGAGGGACACACATGTCTATCCTTTGGACGCCCATGTGCATCAGTTAGATAACATGAAATAAGTTACATGTTTGATGAAAATAACTTGGGATCCAATTGTAAAATAAAAGTAATGTAATTTTATACCTAACTTGATAATTAAGCTATAGAATACATGATTTTAAATTTTAATTAGGATTATCTTGCATTTTTCATTGAGTAAAATATTTTATATGAAAATATATAAGTATATATTTTTGTCATGTCCCTGTTTTGTCATGTCTTACATTTTTTTGAACATCAGTGTGTCCATATCGTGTCGTGTATCAAGTGGCTGTGTTTGTGCTTCTTAAGCCTGAGGCTAAGAGACCGTGTGTGTTAGCCTTGGCCAGTAGCCTTCAACTAGAGGAAGAGGACATGTGGCTGCCTATACCGGTTCCAAGTGTCACCTCACAAGACTGACACATAGAGTTAGAGCTGATGATAGAGGACATGGTAGTGAAGTGGCACTGAGTTGTCTTGCTAAGTGTCACTTGGACATTTTTTTTTTTTTTGCATTGGAGGAATGTTTTTTTCTCGTATCATTTGGATGATTGGTATTAATAGTACAATGCTCTAATATTTTCCATTCATTTTTAAGAGAAAAATGAGATCTTTTTATTCTTTCTTTCCTTCTTTCTTTTATTTTAATTTTTTTTCTTTTTTTTTTAATAAGTTTGTTACAATTCTATCATGTTGGTAGCAATTGTTTAAGAAGAAGCGGATTTGAGATTATTCTAATTGTATAATTGTTATATTCGTTTTCTAGATCTGTGGACGAAGTAATAAGTTTTGATGCTGGCAACTCAAGGAACTGTAATGTCGAGCAAATCTTACGAAGGCCAGGCAGAGCTGCTTCTTAAGGGTCATTTACTTGCAGATCCTATTATTCCGTACACTTTTGTTATTGGTGCCATTTTTGCTTGTAAGATGGTATGAAAATAATTCCTTTTAATGGTTTTACTGCAAAAGATGAGGCACATCTGTGCAGTGTCTTCTGTCGAATTAGAGTGGGTGTTCATGTTTTGGTGCATGTGAATATTGTTTTGTGGAAAAAGAAAAGGTTTTTGTAAGTTAGAAATTCTCTTAGTTTGTAAATAATATATATATATATATATATATATATGAATATATGTATGGGTGCGTGCGTGTGCTTCCTTTGTGTTTTTCTTAGCATCTACTGGTTTGCAGGTCTACAATTTTAGCCACCTGATCAGTGCAGTTTACTTCAAAAGTTATTCTAGTCTCTCCAAATTCCAAAGAGTTGAGTGGAATAATAGGTGATTTCACATCTTCTTTTTTGTCTGAATCCTTTAATCCTGTCATTATGACAATTCTTATATGGTCTTAACTATCATGCAGGGCAATATCTACAATTCATGCCCTTTTTATTACTACTGTGTCACTACACTTTGCATTCTGGTCAGATCTATATTTGAATAATCAGCTTGCTGGCCCTATTACACTTCGAAGTTCCTTACTATCCAAGTTTGCATTGGGGGTGAAGATTCTGTTTCCCTTTCAGAAGTTATTTTTTGATAATTTGACAATCCTTATTGGTTTTCTCTCTCATGTATGACTTTCTTCTTTTTGTCATGCTTAGCCTAGAACATGGTGTGCTTTTTGTTAGTAAAAAGACATTTCATGGCTCATCCCTAGAAGATTGATTAGGCATGCAACATGCTTCCTTTATACTTGTCCTTAAAAGGTTAAACAGGCATGATAAAATTAGTGGACTGGTCATTCCAAAAGGAAGCAGCTCCAAACCTAATTTAATGTTTTTTTTCCTGGATGATAAATCGGAGTTATTTTATGTAATTCAGTTGTTACAACCTTGTACTTGGCATAAATAGTCAAACAAATCAGTGCACATTCTCTTGTATTTCTTGAGCAATGATAAATGCATATATGTACATGTACTATTTTGTCCCTTATTAGGGTTTCCAAAAGTGCTTTTTTCTGTGGTTGGTCCAAAGAATGGATAAAATGGGGAGTTGAGCATTATTGACTTCGAATGTGAAGTTTAACTATACAGATATATATTATTTGGTTCTTTATTATGATTTCCAAAAGTGCTCTTTCTGTTATTGGCCCAAGAATGGATAAGGAATTTAAGGGTTATTGACTTTGAATGTACACTTTAACAAAAACCATTGATTTTCTCTTCATTCAAAAAACTGCATGTCATAGACAACACGTGTTATTTAACACTCAGATGGTTGACACAGGTAGCTGCATGGCTAATGTAAAGTCTGTTGCTTAAGGACCACAATGATTTTGGGTTATTTGAATATTAGTGTCTCCTCACTTTGCTAAATAGGAGCAAATTTAAGCGTTATTGACTATGAATGTAAACTTTAACGAAAACCATTGATTTTCTCCATTAAAAAGCTGCATGTTCTAGACATGTGTTATTTAACACTCAGGTGGTTGACAAGTAGTTGCATGGCTATTGTAAATTCTGTTGTGTAAGGACCAGAATGATTTTGGGTTATTTGAATATTAGGTCTATTTGGTAAACGTTTTTTGTTTTTTGTTTTTTGTTTTTAGTTGGTTACAAAATTCGGAAAAAGAAAATGAAAAACACTAAAATGGGTGTGTTCTCTATTTCCAAAACATTAGTCTGGTACTGTTGGCACAACAGCAACGTACAAATACCCATTACCAAACCATAAAAAACACATAGCAAAAAACGAAAACTAATAGCATTAACAAACTGACATTGTCTTCTCACTTTATGGAACAGGAGAAAATTCTTCTTTGCCTCGGTGTTCATAGTTTTGACCCTTTGTTCTCCACCTGTAAGGAGAAAGAAGTATCCAAATGCTATGTTACCTGGACTCGGGTATGGGTGTCGAATACTGATATGTGTCCAAGTGTTGGATTCATCTAATTCTCATGTTGAAGGACTCTCGGACATGGCTAGATTTTATATTTCTTTAATATTTCTTTTGCTTTTTTAAGATAAAACGGTGTTTACAAATTAAAATATAGCATTTCATGCATAAAATGAAAATCCTATACTTAGTTTTATAGTAAACTCAATTACTTATACATACTTATTAGCTACATGTCTAACTAGCCATATCAGATACATATCTCGTACCCTTATCCGATTGTCGAGTCCGACACGGATATTTCATAAATTTTGAAGAGTCCAGGTAACCATAATCCAAATGTGGCCTACGAGGCTAGGAAGCTCTTCCTAGACATATTTCTAGTCACTGTTCTGTCTCCAGAGTTTTATTTTTGGCCTATTCCTATAGGGCTAAGATTCATTTTGTTCGAGTAATGAGTCATCTGTTGGCTTTCCATAGTTGGCTAGGGAAGGAGAAATTATTCAATGCTTTTGGACCACGATGGTAGCAATGCTCTACCTTTCACATGAGGGTGGGGTCCCTAAGATTTTGTTACCCCAGCGTGAGAGGTGGAGCATTGCCACCATATTGCTCCAGGAGCCTTGAATAGTTTTTCCTACAAAAGAGGGATACATGTAGCCAATTCCAAGTAACAAAAGTAAGACATGTTGAATTGAGTTGAATTGAAGTGCTGAACACTCTCCAAAAACAGCCTTGAGTCATTATGCATGTAATGTCTTGTGAGAGGTTTGTGGAATCACTTTTCTTATGGAAAAAAAGAGGTTTTCGGAGTCAATTCATGTCTATCTTCCCTATTCTTGTCTCTGCTGTTGAGATGTTGCAGTATCCCCAATAAAGTCTTTCATGTTGTGATTTTGGAGAGGAATTTGAATACTAATCAATGTATATGGATTTGGTTTTCTCTCCTTTTAAGGACGGGGTTATCCATCATTTTAGGTAATTCAACAAAGCCTTATCGTGGAAGTATCTTGGGAGATATTCTTTGGAAGAGAGATCTTGTGGAGGGTGGTGGAAGGGAAGTTTGGATATGATAATGAGGATTAGACCTTGAGAGAGCCTCTGGATCCTTATAGGGTAGCTTTATGGAAGGGCATCAGGAAAGTTGAGTTCTCTATTACATTGGGTTATGTTAGAAATTGGTCAAGAGGGTTAGATTTTGGATGATGTTTGGTGTGTGGAGAGATATTTCAGAATCTCCAGGTTTTATGTTAAGTAGGGCTAGGAAAGAATACATGTACTGTAATTTTAGTAAAACTGGAAATAAGAATGGATATACAGTAAACCTTGATGGACAAGAAAAATATTAGAGTGATGATTTTTATCTTGTGTCCATTATTCATGATGCATGAGAGATTGAGGAGAATGGGATCCATACAATTCGAACAAGCTGGACAAATTGGAGGAGTGCATGAGGAGTGTTGTGTGCAAGAACAAAATCATTGTCGTGGACCTCGATGCGGAAGCAGTTACAATATAACTGATGGGGGCATCGCTGATGTTACGCAATGGGACACGGTTATCGTGATTGAATTTTTTATAAGTTAACAAATTTTTATTAAATTCATTGTTATGCCTGTTTTGACTCTAAAACAATTTATACTGTTTGCAATTACTGTGATATAAAAATATTTATATAACATAAAAGGATTTATAATATAAGTTTAATTATATAAGGTTAAGTTGTTAACTTCTAAAAAGAAAAAAAGTCTTTGACTATTATTCTAGGCTAGGCTTAACTCGGGTTTAATACTTAAAATATATCTTAAACTTAGCATATTTCTTATCACGTTTAGAATCTGAGAGAGACAGAGAGAGAGAGTAACAACTGAGAAGTGGAAGGTACCTTAAGCCGGTGACGAGTGGGAGATGCCGATCTTGACCCTCAGATCTGTCGAGCCAGAGTAGACGATCACGACCACGACGATGGCAGGCTCACGACCCAATCTAGTCATCCACATTTTTTTGGCTTTTTTAGCCTTTCTTTCTCAGCTGACAGGCAGTCATAATCTTATAGTACTGGGTGTTACAGGCTGATATTTGAATGAAACGGCTCGTAATGCCCGTTTCATGTGCAGTTTCTATTTCCCAAGATTTAGGGTGCGTAACGGGCACGACATCCAGCGGTACTGATATGTAGCGGCTGATATGCCCATTACAGACTGATTTTTAATTCTATTGCTACATGTGATCATATAATTCCTATTAAATTGAAGATAAGATATTATAGTATAGCTATAAGACCTACTATGATGTGTGGTATAGAAGGTTAGGTGATTAAGAAACAATATATTAAGAAAAATGAGTGTAGTTGAATTGAGAATAGAAAAGATAGAATACGAAATGAATGCATTAGGGGAAAGTTAGGAGTGGCACCCAAAAGTAAAATGAGGGAAAGTCCTTTGAGATGGTATGGTTATGTGCAATGTAGACCAATTAACGTGCTTTTAAGGAGTGATTTGGTCCACGTTGAAGGTGGTTAAAGAAATAGGGGGAGTCTTATGAGAAGATTGATTGGGATGAAGAAAAAGAACCTGGTAGTTTTAAATTTAACTAAGGATATTACCTTTAATAGAGCCCACCGGAGGAAATGGATCCATCCAGTTGACCTAAAATAATTGGGTTAATGGCTGGTTGACTTGAGTTGTATTACTTCTAAACAAGGGCGGAGCTACTTGAGGCCTAAAGGGGGGAGCTCCCCCACCCCCCCCCCCCAACCCCCCCCCCCCCCCACCCCCCCCCCCCCCCCCCCCCCCCCCCCCCCCCCCCCAACCCCCCCCCCCCCCCCCCCCCCCCCCCCACCCCCCCCCCCCCCCCCCCACCCCCCCCCCCCCCCTGGTACCCCCCCCCCCCCCCCCCCCCCCCCCCCCCCCCCCCCCCCCCCCCCCCCCCCCCCCCCCCCCCCCCCCCCCCCCCCCCCCCCCCCCACCCCCCCCCCCCCCCCCCCCCCCCCCCCCCCCCCCCCCCCCCCCCCCCCCCCCCCCCCCCCCCCCCCCCCCCCCCCCCCCCCCCCCCCCCCCCTTCCTTTCTCGATTTTCCAAAAATTATACTTAGACCTATAATTTTTGTGCCCCCTTTAAAAATTTATAAATGCTCCCCCTTAAATAGTTAAAAATTATATTTTTACATATAATCTTATAAATATTTCTCAATTTGCCCCTTAAAAAATTTTAAATACTATCACATAAAAGTTTATGTACATTATGAGTGATGTTATGCATACAAAAAAAAAAAAAAAAAAAATATAGAAAGTGATGTGGTTGAATCTAAGCCTTTAACTTTAAAACAAATCAAGTAGAATAATAGCTCTTAATTACAAAAATGTCATTTCCATATCATTACGGTAAAGTTTTGTGTACACATTTTCTGAAAGAATAAAGGCTTTTATATGGAAGTCAATTGCCCTATTGTTGATTAGGAAATTTTTTTTTTGAATTGTGATTAATGGTTGTCCCCTCTGGATGAATATTCTGGTTCCTCTATAGCAGGTTATGTCAAATTCATGTCAGGGTGGAGGTTTTGGAAGTCTAGTTTTGTTACACTGCTATAGGATTAAAGCTAGATGCGGTGAATGGATTTTTCAAGTGTGCTTATGTATATAGGACGAATGCTCTTCAACCGTTTGTGGACTAAGAAGCATGGATACGGATAAGGGTATGGACATAGAATATGACATTTTAGAAAAATGAAGATAAGAATATCGCGGGGGATACATCAAAAAAATATATTTTTGTATATGGTCGGTTAACCCACACCTTGATCAATGCATGGAATTTGTAGAATCCATATATAATGTTAGTATCCCTTGTTGATAGCTCTTTAATAGAATCGTTACTTATCCAAGTAGTGAAAAAGAGAAGCAAATCCATGCTTTGGAGAGTATAATGTTAAGCACCTTTGGTTTTGGATATCAGAGAAGGTCCCTCGGTCTTTTCTTTCTTTTGCTAAATCTATAGGGAATTTGTCTTTTTGTAAAGAGAGTGTAGTTTTTATAGCTCCACTATAGTTTACATGCTTTTGTCCCATTTTTAATAAAACTTACCTATAGAAAAAAGAGACTTGCGGAGAAAGAAGCACAGACATGGCAATGTGACATGACATGAGTAGGCCGACACGATGATTTTTAAAAAGTGTACGACACGACACGACACGACAGGGACACTAAAAATATATGTTTCAAATGCTTTTTATATTCACATATAGAAATAAGGGAAAAAAAATTGTAAAATAGTACTAATTAAAATTAAAAATCATGTATTCCATAACTTAAACGTCAAATTAAGTAGAAGATCACATTACTTTTATGTTACAATCATAACTTAAATTGTTTTCTTCAAACTTGCAACATCTTTGATTTGTGTCTAAGTGATGGACGAGGGTGTCCAAAAGGTAGACACGTGTGTCCCTCACATGTTCAAAGTGTGTTCAATGCTAAAATAATTAAATAATTATAAGACATGTTTGGACGTGAGTCTGACACGTGTTCGGGAGTGTTCGACGAGTGTGCTTATCGGGATCCGAACACACCACCTTCTTAGAAGTGTCCATGCATCTTACGTGTAGGTACATGGGTCACAACCCATGTGATTAGGCATGCCACCACCTCTGTCAGCCCCTTAAGCTGACAAGCCACCACCACATCATACAAGGCCCGGCTAATGTATATCGTGCCTTAATCTTGAACCCGCCTAGAGGCAAGCTCCAAAGCCTCTAGAGTGGGGGCATTTAGGACCCCTTCGCCAAGGAACCTCCCTAAGAGGACTCCCTAAGCAATAGGACTTGATGTATCCTCCATCCTACCCTTCAGCACCGTGGGTGAAACCTCCACTTCACTCTTGAGCACACTCTTAAGCACATTCTCTAGCTAAGTGCAACCCTCACTCCTTGGGTCTTAAGTAGAATCCAAGGATCCACCCCCTTGAGTACGATTCATGGATCTCTAGCCATGATTCTCCGTGTGGGATCATTAGGGAGTTATGGTTTGGAGGTTTGGTTCAATGGGTTCGTCAAGGTGCTACTGTGCTATCCTTCCCCCCCCCCCCCCAAAAAAAAGAGGGATCTCTTTGACTTGCCATATCGAGAGAGAGAGATCTTTGGATGCATTAAGATACGTCGAGACAACAACGTTACAAGGAGAAGATAGTCATTTACGGGCATTTAATGCTGGTCCTCTTTTTGTTCGGCATATCCCACCTACCTTAGCGAATCCTAGATGTTGAGCTGACCCATTCTGAGACTTAGAGGGACTGGCTAGCATGCCAGACAGGGTTAGCACTCCCTCTCACACCTCATTACCTATGTAAAGGCCCTCCTTCCTCCCTTCAATCATCATATCATTAGTCTAGTCTCATTAATACATTGAGACATCTAACAAACTCTCATTGTTTATCAGTAGGGATGGCAGTGGACCGAAAAAAAGTGGAGATCCGACTGAACCTGTCCCATTTGGAGAGAGTATAGAGGATTCAAAACGGGGATGGAGGCGGAGATGAAGGTTAAAATGAAAATCCATATGGGTATGGAGGTAGGGATAGACCATGGTTTTTCCCCGCTCCTCCCCGCCCCCCGTTTTCCCGCTTTAATTTTTTTATTTTTTATATAGGCTATTTTTATATTTGCTTTACTCTTTTAAGTCTTGGCCTCTTTGGACGTCGAGTGGCAAAGCATAATTTACAATTGATCTCCAATGATACATTAAGGATTCAAATTTTTTGCCATTGATATTTATCACAGCAACATATATAATAGAAAATCATGTATTAGGCAAGGTAATGATCCTTGTAGCTCTCAATTATGAAAGCAATGCTTGGGTTTTGAAAATCATCCGTTTTTAAACAAATTAAATGGTAAAAAAAGTTTGGGCTTGGACTTGAGCTTAGGCTTGAGGTGGGCGGGGGTAGAGGTGGAGATGGAGGCGTGAGTGGAGGCAACCTTGTACCCGTGGAGGCAGGGATGGAGGTCACCGTCTCCATCCAAGCTGGGATGGAAGTGAATTTTTCAAGTGGAGGCGGGGATGGAGATCTCAATCTCCGCTTTGCGCCAGTCCATTGCCATCCCTATTTGCCAGTTCACTGCTCTCTCTCTCTCTCTCTCTCTCTCTCTCTCTCTCTCTCTCTCTCTCTCTCTCTCTCTCTCTCGGGCTACCACTATCCTCTCCCTTTTACTCTCTACTTGGTTCGGTAATTGCTGAGTAATTGTCATACTTTCCAGAGGGTACATATCTGCATTCGGCAAAGGCTTTAACTTCATGGGGAAACTTGATTGCTAAACCCATGCTGAAATTTTAAACTAAGGAGCATGGAGGCTTACAAGTGTGCTGTGTCTGTGTTGGGTACATGTTGGTCATTGAGCTTTGCAAACACTCCTAGTGATGTGTGTTGTACCTTGTGGACGTGTCCGTACTTCAAAAACTAATTTCAATGTTTTGGACACTTTGATGACACGTCTCAAACTCACCTGCACATAACCCTTAAGTGTCCCTTATTTCTTCATTTAGTTAAAATTTGATGTTACACATATGGCAATCCAAATCAAGCATGTAATAGGCACTTCTTAATATTGGACAAGCACGCAATTGTACTGTTAGAAAAGAACAATAGTGGTAATACATGTACTATAATAATCAAAATGAACTTTTTGAGCATCTTCTTCCACATTAGAAATTATTAGTATAGAAATCCAGAGTATTAAACACAATTATATACCTAGATAATTGATTTATATAAGGATCATATCAATATATTGCCATGTTTGTGTCTGTTTTTAAGATTTCCCTTTAGTATCTATGCTACTTGGTTTCGGAACAAGGGATTAGTATAGAAAGTGGAAAAAGGTATTCGACAAGATCCGCTGTTCGACATTTAGAGGAGCAGATGATGTAGCTTGGGTTGGAACTGAGGGATGTAGTTGCTAGTGATACCGATGAAGCAGTAGGACATAAGGCAGAATATCTGAAGATCTGATTTATCAAAAGATGTTTCTATGAATCCAACTAGTAGGGCTGAAAACCACAATATATGAGATTCAAATTAAGCCCTTGAAAGAAAGAAAGAAAATAATCTAAGAAAATATACAGAGTTAAAATTTTAGTCTGAAAAAAGTTTAACCTGAATATAGATGAAGACATATAAAGAAGCTTTTTGATATACTTTTGCTAAAAGAATTATCACTTGGACCAAAGTTGGTTGACATACAAATAACTAAAATTCTAAGAATTCATAGTATAATAGGTTTCTTCAAAAAACAATTGTTCATTAGATAATAAAATTATGAATTATCCACCATGCAATCAAAGTAATTCTAAAAGAGTATTAAATTATTATATATCATCATTTGTTTAATGTTCATTACTAGAGTGTTGACTGCAATTGCTATCTAAAAGTTTCGTCCATGAAGTAAATGAACACGTAACCAGTAAGAAACTTGAATAAAATTCACACATTACTCTTAGCATACTGAAAATTGAATAAAGCCACACGTGAGTCGAACAAAGAATCTAATGACTCAAATTCACACAGAACAATAAAAGTACTTCTAACATTTAAATCTTAATTCCTATTTTTGAAGCTTGAAGCCTTTTGCAATTGAAAATTATATCTCATTTTCAATTGCATGATTTGCTTCTAGACAATAATGCTTTCAAGGACTTCTGGCTGTGGAGACAGTTTGGTAGCTTTCTTGCTTCACAGTTGACTGGTCCACAGGTGGTCTAATGGTCTCAGTCACTGAATGTATGCATGTTTATCATCATCTCTTCATGCTACCTTTATAAAAAAATATACTCTCATCATGTGCATGTGCACTTACTCTGAATCAATTTTGTACTACAACTTTATTATTATATTTAAAGAATAAGGCTTAGAATTGGGACTAGATATCATAATAATAGTAATAATGGAACTTATATAGTAAGTAGTGGCTGCGTGAAGAGTAACTTTTCCTCTTCTTAAAATGTTTTGGTGAGAATCCAAATTAGTTGAGTACATGACTTATACTCTTTCTTTGCCTTATCTTTCAAGTTCTTGAAAATATTAGACGAATAGAGTTGATAAATTGTTTTGTACGTTAAAAGTTAAAATGCAGACTGTAGACTCCAGACTGCAGACTGCACTAAAATTTTACCTGCAAAACTGTGGGTTGCAGTTGTTTGTACACATGAGGCTTATATATAGAGTAACACTTCGTTTTGTATTTCTATTGATCCTCTTCTCCATATTCTATTTTTTTTTTAGTTTATTTTTTGTTTCTTTTCATGGATTTTAATACTCATGTCACCAAAAACTGTATCCTTGAAATTCATGAGATGTACTTGTCTTCTCATAAAGGGGCAAAAAGTTTTGCATTTGCCTTGCACCTTTGATAATGTGAAGTGTGCACAGGTGCTGCTTTACCATAATGTCATAATCAACTTGGTCTCTACTGTGCCCACCAGCTGGTTTGATGCCCTCTTATTTTTATTTTTATTTGTTTTTTCTTCTTCTTCTTCTTGATTGAGTTTGGTCACAATTTAACTTTTAAAGGTTTCAACTCATTAAAGGAAATTGCTAGTCCCACTCCCATTATTAAGTTTAACTGGTAGCTAGCAAAAATGCTTGAAAATGTTAATCCTTTTATAGAGTTGAAAAAACTCAACAATCTTTAATCTGAATTACTTGAGGTAAGGTACATGGATCTGTGTACTCTAGTTTGTAGAAACAAGCAGGGGAAATTCTGCAATATTAAAAAAATAAAAGAAGAAGGAACAAAAGTAGGAATTTGATCCATTATCACCATCCATGAGGTTCTTTTAGCCAAAAGCAGAAGGTTGTATATTTGGAGATGCTTCTTATTTTTCAAGAGAACTTGACTGGTTTACTAGATTCATATGGACATACACATGCACAGAATTATTGTTAGTTAATTTTTATTTTTTTCTTTTTGCTTTTGTACGTTAGGTAAAAAATAACTAATTTGTTTTTATATTTGATGCGTGTGGATGCTGGAAGACGCACTAATATAAACATAGAACGATTGTATTAGTTAAGAATGCAATGATGTGTACAAGATTACAGATGCTCCATTGATTCCCAATATTTTTTTTATTTTTTTTAAACTTTTCCTGGGAGAGGAGGTACAGGAGGAAAAAGAGGGGGAGGGGGGGGGGGGGGGGGGGGGGGGGGGGGGGGGGGGGGGGGGGGGGGGGGGGGGGGGGGGGGGAGCTTCTTTGAATCCCATTTAACATGTCAAGACTTGATCACAAATATTCTGAAGTTTCATGTTGAAAAGAGCATTTCGTGCAGAGAAAGAATTAGTTGATATTTAACTGCTCATGGAACCTTGTCAACTGATAGGATGGCAGGACAAACACAAATTAATGAATGGTAAAAGTGCTTGTCTGAATATGTTTGTAGTGACTTTGACTTGGTATGAGGAGAGTAGAGACAATGAATGTTGTGATTGAGAGGGAAGGCAGTACAAGATTAATGCTAAAGTCTAGTTTATTAGGTTCTAAGAAGCACGGCCACTGACAGTGTCGGAGATTCCCCCAACACCTGTCGAACACTCGTTGAAAAGTTTCATATTATTTTTTAATTTTTTCAAAACCAAACATGCTTCAGCCACTTGTGGGACACCCATGTTCGTTACTTGGATACTCGTGAAACACGTTACTAGTTTGAACAAAATTACTTAAAATCTAATTGAAACTAAAAGCAATGCAATTTTATTCCTAATTTAGCGCTTAAGCTATGGAATACATAATTTTTAATTATAATTAGTGTTATCTTACAATTTTTTTATTTTCTTTTGAGTAAAATATTCTTACATACAATTTATAAAAAATTATATACTTGTCCTTGTATTTTTTTAAAGTCACCTCGGCACCTTCTTAGAAATATTTGTGCTAGTTAGATTAGTTTAATATTTTCTTCTTCTTCTTCTTCTTCTTCTTCTTCTTCTTCTTCTTTCTTTCTTTCTTTTTTTCTTTTCAAGTTCAATTGATATAATTTAGAGACAAGTTGCATCATCTCAAGCAATTATCTGGGTTTTGACGCATATCAATTTCATATAATTTTTGTAGCCGTCCCAAATTATTTAAGCAAAACCTGTTAGCTAGCTTGATTTATATTGCTGGGCACATTTCCAAGTAGCTTAAGTTCTTGGGGCAATTGGTGGTCTTACATAGTATCAATACTATAGTTCCAAGTGGTACTTGTTCTAGTTTGGTAATCTGTGTTTGTTCCCCCGTGAATGTTTGTTATTGTGCACTCTGTTCTGTTTGTGTATGCACCTTGTGCCGTTCAATTTATATGTGCAGACGCATGCCTGTCCACAAGCAAGACGGGTCTTGTTAAATATTGTTTGCTCAATTGCCTAACAGCTTAAAAGTTATTTGGGAGAATTGGTGCTCTAACAAAGTCGCAACATATTTAAAAGTTTTTGGGCTTGGCTAATTTATGGATGCACAAGTCTGGTTTCGTCTTTTCTCGCCCACTGTGATTGAAATCTATTCATGCTGTTTAAGCCTATTTTATGTGCTAGATTGTTCTTTTAAGTAAGAAAATGAAGAGGTGAATTTTGTGTATGCTCAAACCTCAATGTCTGAATTCTAAAAGTTCCTTCATTAAGAACTCAATGGACAAGAAAATGATAATGGATCTGTTTGCCTATCTTCAAATGTTACCTGCTATGCTCTTCTATTCTAGAAATATGGTTAATGTAGCATTTAAAAACATATCATAGCATGGGAAATGAATTTCACAGCCCAAACATGTTCCTCTCGTAGTTATGCAGTGTATACTGTTGTTGTTGTGGGAAGCAGTTCAGTGTCTTACCTTTGTATTAGGTTTCTTCTGATCAAAGTCTTTATGTTTCATACTTTTTTATTTTGGTAGGATTCTGTTGGTTACTTCCTCTCCGACCTTGGACCTCTACTTGTGTGTTATCCTTCTAGTGTATATTGCAGTGTATCCTATTTTCCATTATTCCTGAAATGAATGGACCAGAAATAGTAATGATGCTGTTTGCATGTCTATTGGTCTAATGTATATTTTAGTTGTATGACAATGACTGTGTCTGCATGTCTATTGTTCTAGTGTATATTAAGGGACAAGAAAATGATAGTCACTCTGTTTGAATCTGTTTGTATATCTTCAAACAATAACTTATTTATGCTAGAAATGTAAGTGATGAAGCATTGATGTCATATCATTGCTGTTAAGCCACTATTTGACGCAAAAGCTTAAGCTTTTATATTAAGTGGTAATGTAACATGGTATCAGAGCTCTGGTTCTAGGAAGTTTTGGGTTCAAGTCTCATGGCACACATGTGCTCTCCCGTTGTGCACTGTATTTTGTCTCTGTTCGTGCACCTATTATGTTCTGTCTGTTTGCCTCTTCACGTGCGAGCCGGGGTCACACGTGAGGGAAGGTGTTAGCTCTAATACCATGTTAAGTCACCACTTGACCCAAACACTTAAGCTTTTAGGCCAAGTGGTATCGTAACATTTGCTTTAGAAATGAATTTTATAGTGAATGCGTGCTCTTCACTTTATTATAAATCGTTGTATACTGGTGTCATTGGATGCATTCTCAGGGTCATCCCTATGCATTTGATTTCACCTTGGAAGCACGGACACTCCGTTTAGGGTGCCGTATCCGTATCGGACACATGTTGGACACACATACTCCTCGGACACACCGGGACACGTGTCGGACACGCTAATTGACGTGTCCAATATTTTTATTAATATTTTTTCTAGTGGACACTTATCGGACACATCGGAGACACGCGTGTCCAACTATTAGACACATTTTGGGACACACTGGAGTTAAAATGTTATTATTAAAAGTATTAAATAGAGTTTAATTTATAAATCTCAAAACTTTAAAACACCAAAACATAAAACACTCAAATCCAATTTTTCAAATCCTTAACTTGTTAGTAGTTGTATTATAATTGTGAACTTATTTAGTTATTTTCATCTTATTTTTTGTGATTTATGCATTTTATGTTCACATACATAACAAACAAAAAATGTATAAAAATATATTTTTTGCCGTGTCCCTGCCGTATCCGTATCCTCATTTTTTGAAAATGCTGTGTCCCGTGTCCGTATCTGTGTCCGTATCCGTACCCGTGTCCGTATGCGTGCTTCTTAGGATTTCACCCTTATACAACCTCCATTGGTTCCTAAAATAATTTTTTTTAACTGGTTCAGAAGTTTATGTTTCATACTTTATTATTTTGATAGGTTTCTGTTGGTTACTTCCTCTCCGACCTTGGAATGATATTTTGGTTTTACCCTTCTCTTGGCGGAATGGAGTATGTAAGTACATCCTGAAATTTAAATGTAGTCAGTCCTCTTTATTCCTTCTTGCCCTTGCTTTCTTTCTTTCTTGTAATGAATCATCTCCTAAGATGAAGGTATAGGACATGATTTCAAAATAAAGTTATAAAGGAAATCGATGTTCTACTAAAAAATTGGTTTCGACTCACAATTGGTTTTGAACCTAGTAGTGATTGCTATTTCAGGTGGTACATCATATTCTTTCAATTATGGCAGTTGCTTATGCCATGTTCACTGGAGAGGGGCAGCTCTATACCTACATGGTTCTAATTTCTGAGGCAACGACTCCAGCGATCAATTTGAGATGGTAGCCTCCTATTCATTAAATCTGTTACGTGTTTACGATTTTGATTTTATTTCCCCTTTTTGACACATATCTTGGGTTACAAGGTACCTTGACACAGCTGGAATGAAGAGCTCTAGAGCGTATCTTATCAATGGGGTTGTAATGTTCATCTCCTGGATGGTGAGTGAAATGAAATTCTTGAGTTAACTGATAAATGATTTGGATTCGAATTAGAAGGTTATAACGGAACTCACCAATACGAAGATAGTTTGGTCACTAAATATACTACTATTAGGAAATAATTGAAGAAACATTTGGGAAATATATGTATCCTGAAACATTTTGAAGTAGTATGCCCTAAAAGTTTTAGAAGTTTCATCCCAACTTCAACAACAAACCCCCCCCCCCCCCCCCCCCCCCCCCCCCCCCCCCCCCCCCCCCCCCCCCCCCCCCCCCCAAAAAAAAAAAAAAAAAACAAAAAAAAAGGGTGGGAAATTGGAAAGTTGTCATGGCAAACATTATGTTCTTGTAGTTGGAAGTCCTCCAAATTCTGCAAGTACATGATATCAGTACCTCTCATTATTCGTTGACACGCATCTAACTGAATTTTATGACTGCAGGTTGCCAGAATACTGTTGTTCATCTATCTGTTGTACCATGTCTACTTGCACTATGATCAGGTAATAACAATAGACCAGAACTTTGAACTTCAACACGATTCTCTTGAATGATGGTTCAACTCTGGTTGCAGTTCTATTCCAAAAATACTTTGGTAGAAGTTTGGCATGTAACATTAATTTAGATAAATAAACCTTAATCCAATGCTACTGATTTTTCTGGAGCTAGGAAAAACGCCCTCTTTGCCAAAATGATGGAGGACAACAGGAACATGGAAAATGCCTACTAGGAAATATGGTTTGGAAACCTGGAATGTTGCATTGACATTTTAACTTTCAGTTCATTTCCTTCATTTATGCGCCAACAAAGCTTGAGCTTGAGCGACTTGCATTAACATTCTAATCCATGAAAATTTCATTCATGGACAGACATAATAATTTTTCGAACAACCTAAGCTAGTATATTGGGATAGGTTAGAAGATTCAAAATTTTTAATTGCGTGTCAGCCTGGTATAGTATACTTGTGTGGGCTCTTGGCTCATGTAAATATGTGGTGTTATATATGAGTGTTGAGACAGTGCTGTTGGAAAGTGCATTATATATGATGTTGTTGTTCCCCTCTCTCTCTCTCTCTCTCTCTCTCTCTCTCTCTCTCTCTCTCTCTCTCTCTCGCAACAGGTTAGGCAGATGCGCACATTTGGGCTTTTCTTGGTAGTGACTGTGCCGTCAGTGCTTTCTGTCATGAACTTGATGTGGTTTGGGAAGATTATAAAGGGATTAAAGAAGACTTTGGCAGCAAAGAGGGATTGAAGGAGAGACTTATTATATCAACCATCCGCATGCATGCATGGTTAGTTTCCAGCATATATACATGCTGATGTTCATGGAGAAGAGTAGTAGTAGTAGTAGTAAATCAGCCTGTACTGCGTAACCCTCCTCTATATCCCGTTACATTGCTTGTTTTGTGCATTCTCCTAGCTAGCTTCCCTTTTCTTCTTGCTAGCCAATAATGTAAATGGCACGAAAATACTGGATATATATATATATATATAAAATATCATGGTCTCTGGTTCTATGGGAACCTAAAATTAGCATGAAACCACTGTAAATGAAGAAGTAGGAATTGATCATTTATGAAGAAAAATTGATACAACCTTCACATTGGAAAAAATTGTTTCCAATTCTCCACATTGTACATCTGATTTGTATTTTGGGTTCTTTTTGCGCTTTTTCAGTTGCGTTTCATTGTACTGTTTAGGATTTAACACCGTAAACATTGTGTGTATATATAATCTGTGTACACTTAACCTAGACGTCTACCTAATTGGTCTCTGTAATGAGACTTTTCTTTTAGCCAACCAAGTTCATACCCTTTTACCACGAGAAAGAATAAATAACAAAAAAAAAAAAAAAAGCCCTATTGCTACAAAGTAAACTTGAATGAGGTATTTTTGGAAAATTATTGGAATGGGTCACGTAATGCTGCCCCTAATATTTTGCAAATTTTCCTATATATGTAAATGGGATATGTCATAAGGATTGAGACATAAGCTTAAAATAATATATGCATATGTAGTTAAATTTTTCCCAGGCTTACAAAAATACAATTCTAATTTCTCAAAAATGGGAAAAAATTTAGAGTGTTGTGCGGCAAAACTCTCACCCTCACCTCTCCTCCTACTGGCTCCTCTCCTCCTTCCTCTCTTTAAACACACAAAATAGGTAATTTGTATTTTAAAAAAAAAATCTCATTCCTAAAATCTCTTAAAATCCAAAAATTTTGAAAATTTAAAGAACCTAAATTTTTTTTAAAATTTATCTAAACCCTAAAATCTCTCTCTAACTAATTTAAAAAATCTTTTCCAAAAAGTAAGGATTCCCTATTCTCTCCCGTCTATCTTGCTAGATTGCTCCCAAATTCGTCTCATGATTCACTCTCACCATCTTTAATCCCCCCCTCCCTCTTCTTTCGAGGACCCTTCCCTCTCTGTGAAAGCTATGTTCCTAATGGTTTTTTGGTTCCTCGACCAATGCTCAACCCGTACTATTGATTCGACAATGCACATTGCTCAGTTCTAGGCTCCTCTAGTGCATATGTAGTCATCCCACAACGGATATGGGTTATGGTTTTGACTCAATGGGGTTTGGTATAACGGATACAGTTCAGTGAGTAACATAGAGGACGCGGGTGGTGGATTTTTGGTTGGTTGTATGTTGTGGAAGGGGATTAGCAGTGTTGTCATCATTAGCAGGTCCTGGAATTTCGTATGTCATATATGTTTTAATGAGTGTTAGGTTTTCAATGAATTGAGAAATTAGCCACTCTGCCAAAGGCGCCTGGATGTTGTATCATGCATTATGCCAACTTTTTGGGCATATGATGGAGGTGGCTCTTGGGTTTAGGTGCTGCTCTTAGTAATCATTGTTCCTGATTTGTTTGTGGTGTGAAAGCCTTTGTTTGTTTGATAGGAAAATTGAGAAAATAGAAGAAAGTAAAACTTTCAGATATTTTAATGGACATTTAGTGTGGAGATCGCGTTTACTTTTTGGGAATATATATATATATATATATTGTTAAATCTATTGCCTCTTTGATTAGATTTATTATTCAGATCATCTTGAGATTTACCAGATTAAGCTTGGATTACAATATGATGAGACTTGCAGAGAAGAATCGCAAGAGAAAGGAAACAGAGCAAGAATTGCTCTATTGTTCTTATTGATTAAAGCTAGTGAAGCTTCTGATTACAAGAAATGAAAACAAACTCAATTTTTTCCACACCCATGATATGGATCTTCCTATAGCTATATAGACTCATAGACTGGTGTTTCCCTCCAAATTGATGCTCTGCACAGCTTGTGCAACTAACTTTCACTTCTGCTAACTGCCTAACAGATTAACTGCTAACTAACTTCCTTCCGAAGTTACCTAAAAGACCTTGGACTTTTTGCTTATTTCCTAGCTTGTCCTTCAGTTTTCATCACTCCACCCTCCTTAAGATAAGACTTGACCTAAAGACTGGAGCTAAGGTTTGAACTGAGGATACCTTTTCTACAGCTTATAGTAGTCCTCCCATGTGGCATCTTTAGGTACTGAATTTGACCATTGCACTAACACCTATGTAATGGCAAAGTTGTTTCTTTTTACTGTTCTTCTCTTTAGAACTGATATAGGTTGGATACTCAATTCACTCTCTTGAGTTTGGAGGAGGTAAATCTACTTGAACTTGTATCTGAGCCCCTACCCTACGCTTAAACAGTGATACATGGAACACATGATGTATCCTTGAATTTGCAGGTAGAGCTAATTTATAAGCTACTGGACCTATTTTTCTTAAGACCTGAAATGGTCCAAAGAACCTTGGAGCCAACTTTGCATGCTTCCTAAAGGCCATTGAGCTCTGCCTAAAAGGTTGTAATATGAGATCAACCCAATCCCTTTCATCAAATGTTCTTTCAGTTCTCTTCTTTCCAACATTTGCTTCATCCTCTGTTGAGAGAATTCCAAATGTTCCTTTAATGTCCTCAGAATTTGGACTATGTCTCTAAGGATTGAATCTGTAGCTTCAAGTTGTGAACTTCTTGGTATATAGTCCTTTATTGTTGCTGATGACTGTCCATATACATACTCATAGGGACTTTGGCCAGTGGAAGAGTGATATGTGGTATTATACCACCACTCAGCCAAGGGTAACCATTTATTCCAAGATCTAGGTTTGTTCCCAATCATGCATCTTAAGTAGTTTTCCAAGCATCTATTTATTATCTTTGTCTGGCCATCAGTTTGGGGATGAAAAGAAGAGCTCAAACATAATTCTATCCTTTGAAGTTTGAACAATTCTTTCCAAAATTGACTTGTAAAGATTGGATCTCTACCACTTACAATGGTGGTAGGCATTCCATGCAGCTTGAAGACATTATCCAAAAAGGATTGAGCCACAGTAGTTGCTGAATAAGGGTGAGTCAAAGCTATGAAATGTGCATATTTTGTAAGCCTGTCAACCACCACAAAAATGACATTTTTGTTGCCGGTAGTAGGGAGGCCCTCAATGAAATCTAATGAAATGTTAGTCCATATCCTTGTAGGAGCAGGCAAAGGTTGTAATAAGCTTGGATACTTCATATGTTCAGACTTGTTCCTTTGATAGTTATCTCACTCTTCCACATACTTTGAGACATCATTTTTCATTCCTTTCTAATAAAAGGATTGCCTTAAGCTTTTGTATGTTCTCTCTTTTCCAGAATGGCCCCCAGCAAGTGTATTGTGAAACTCATTGAGAAGCTTTTTCCTCAATTGTGTAGACTCCCCCACAACCAATCTGTCCTTGTAATACATCAATTGATTCTTCCATTTATAATTAGGCTGAGATTGTGGTTCTCATTATATTTTCTGAATAATTTCCAAGAAGTTTTCATCATTGGATCAATTTTCCTTCAATTGCTACAACCAATCACATTGTACTTCAGAAATAGCCCTGGCTTCCCCTCTAACTTCCTCATTTTCCTCATCTATCTTGGAAAGAGCACCAACTGCTTTATTGTCTTTTCTACACTTGTATATTGTCTCATAATCAAATCCCATACTTTTGCTGCATAATAGTTGTAACTAAGTGATCTGTTTTCACTTTAAAGTGTCTTCAAAGTAAGTAATGTCTCCACCTCCCAACAGCTTTAACCAAAGCTAACAACTCCTTATAGGTTGATAAACTCCTATTCTTGGGTGAGAGAATCTGACTGTAATAAGCAATTGGTCCACCTTCTTGCATTAGGACCGCACCTAATCCCACATTAGAAGTATCACATTCTATAATGAATGTCTTATTGTAATCAAGTAAGGCTAATACTGGAATTGAAATCATTGCTAACTTGAGTTGTTCAAATGAATGATCAGCAGCTGTACACCAATGAAAATCATCTTTTCTGAGCATGGAAGTGAGTGGCTCAGAGATTCTACTGTAGTTAGAGACAAATCTTCTATAATAGCCAGTAAGCCCCAAAAAAACCCCTTAGAGACTTGAGAGAAGTTGGTTTAGGCCACTTAACCATACTCTTTATCTTAGCTAGATCTGCAGACACACCCTCCTTTGAAATTCTATAGCCCAGATAATCAATTTGCTGTTGTGCAAAAGCACACTTGCTTTTCTTGACAAATAGCTGGTGGTGTCTCATTAATTCAAACACAATTCTTCACTATTGAACATGCTTAACTAAGTTGGAACTGTACATCAAAATGTCATAAAAAAAATACTAATACAAACCTCCTCAAATATGGTCTAAAGATTTTATTTATCAAACTCTGAAAAGTAGAAGGTGCATTTGTAAGGCCAAATGGCATCACCATGACTTTATGGTGACCTTCATGGGTTTTGAAAGCATATTTGTCAATGTCGTTTGGATGAGCCTGATCTGGTGGTAACCAGATCTCAAATCTAACTTGGAAAAGATCATAGCTCCATTCAATTTATCTAAGAGTTCATCAATAATTGGAATGGGAAACTTATGAACTATCTTTCTTATTAATCTGTATAATCAACACACATTCTCTATGAACTGTCTTTCTTCCTAACCAGCAGCACTGGGGATGAGAAAGGACTAATATTGGGCCTTATGGTGCCTAGTTCTTTCAATTCTTGGACAATCTTTTCAATCTCATTTTTATGAATATAAGGGTATCTATAGGGCCTCACATTCACTAGATCACTACCCTCTTTTAAGGATAATCCTATGATCATGTGTCCTATTGGGTGGGAGCCATTTTGTTTTAACAAAAAGATCATAAAACTCTGAAATCAAATTGTCAATTTCAGGAGTTACCTCTACCTGAGCAGTTTCCCCTTGTAGTTGACATAATTGGGCCATGGCTCTTTGCCCCTTCTTTATGAGTAACTTCTACATTCTCTGACCTGTTATCATTTGAATCTAAAGATTGCGACTGCTTTTAAGGACATATTTTCGGCCATTCAGGTTAAACTCCATTCTAAGCTGCTTAAAATCCCAATTTATAGGCCCCAAAGTGGCCAGCCTTTGAATTGCTAAGACCATATCACAGCCTCCCAAAGGTAAGACCCTCATTTCTGCCTGGAATTCACCTCCTTGCATATTCCATTTGAAGTCTTTGCAAATGGCTTTGCTATTCAATCTAGTGCCATCAGCCATAATAACCCTCAAAGGTTGAGAGAAATCAAGTTTGCAGCCAGTCCTCTTTGTTGTTCCTGGATCAAGGAAATTGTGAGTGCTTCCAGAATCAATCAGTATAGTTGCCCATTGATTTTTTATTCTACCCTTCACTTGCATGGTTTTGTAAGAAACTAAACCAGTTAAAGCATGTACCGAAATTTCCAAATTTGTTCGACCTTCTTGAAGCTCTTCCTCTAAAGTTTCTTCAATCATTTCTTTACCCTCTTCTACTTTTATCAAGAATGGTTGCTTCTTTTTGCAAATGTGACCTTTTATGTATTTCTCATCATAGTTATAACATAGGCCTTTCGATCATTTTTCATCCATTTCCTTCTGAGTTATTCTTTTGATAGTGGGCACCAAAGTAGTTTCATGCTTGTTTTGATAGTGGTTGGCTAACGGAGGATTTAATTTTGGTGGAATTTTGGTTTTCTTAGCTATAGCTTTTGTAAGCACCCCATTTTTGCATGTTCGGTAATCTCTAGTCCAGACTAGACCTCCAGTTAAACGTCAGAAGACTATAAAGCTCAAACCAGCTTTCTAAAACTCCAGTTAAGTCAAATTAGTCACTTCTCGGGTCCACAAGGCCTAATTAAAGCCAAATGACCAAAATGCCCCTAGGCACTTTAGGTAGCTTCCTGAGATTATGCAATCTTCGGAACCAATGCCCCACTGTTGGAGTGGCGGAAGCACTCACAAACTGTCCATTTATCGGAGTGTCGGAAACATTCACAAACTCTAAATGGCACACTTTTGGTGCCTGTTAGTCCGCTAATGTAGAATGTTCATTATGTCTCTTGGTATACGATAGTTTTTTGAGATTAGGAAATCACTGGAACTAATGCCCCACCGTCAAAGTGGCAAAAGTACTCACAAACTATCAAGCCGTTGGAGTGGCAAAAAATCACTCAAAACAGATCGACATAGGTATGCTGCTAAACAACTCAGTGTCACGGGACCGAACACGCCACTTGGTAGTGGCACGCTTTTCAAAAAAAAAGGAAGACTTTCGGGAACCAACAAGTCACAATTGTTAGAGTAACAAAAATAGTTGTAAACCCAAGTCAACACTGACGCCCAACACAGTGAAAAATAACAAAACTGCCCTTTGGGCCCTCTGCACATTTTTCGAGAAAGTACAAACCCTTCAAGAGGGTAAATCCATCCATTTCGGCTCATTTTGAAAGAAAGCACAAAGTCCTCAAAACCATAAGACCACCCTCCACACTGCCCCTAGACAGCTCGACACGTCTTGAAAGAAAGCACAAAATCCTCAAGACGATAATGGTAGTCTCTTGATTGTCTGGCATGTTCAAAATGCTGATCAAACTGACTCTAGACCCGTTTCGATGATACCTAGTTAAAGTGATTAATTTGTCCATAGGTACCCCCGGCACGCTTTCTGGAAAGTATAAGTTTTCCTGAAGCAGTAAGTCCACACCGAACTACTTTTAAGTAATTAAACACACTATTGTGTAAGAATAAAGTCCATTTTAATTAAAATGACCATTTTGCCCTTGGGGGCTTGGCCCCCCTGTTCCAACCACATCAGTTATGGGAATCAGACCAGCATCTATCGGGATACTCTAAATAAAATCCCTGTCTAATTCCAAGTGAGTCCCTTGACTCAAAGAACACCGAGATAATAAAAGCCCATGGAGCGTGTCACAGACGCTCCGCTAGGGTTGGCTTTTTTCTTGATTCTTCGATTAAAACGCACCATTAAATGACGTGAGAAATGTGTAAATTACAGAATTCGCAAAAGTCTGTCCATCGACATTGCTCGATTGGGAAGATCGCTCCCTGAAGCCTCCGATCGCATGACCCAAAACTCACTACTTTGGGAAACTCCTGGAGCGTCTCACAGATGCTCTGCTAGGGTTGATTTTTTTTTTTTTTTTTTAATTCCTTGATTAAAACGCACTGTCAAACGACTTGAAAAATGCGTAAATCAAGCAATTTCCAAAAGTATTGCCGGAGCACTTTCCTTTGGTACAGTTCAATTGGATAGATCACTTTCTAAAGGCCCCAATCATGTGGTTTGAAGATTGCTACTTTGAAAATCAATGAAGCGTCTTGCAGACGCTCTTAAAAGCTTATTTTTAGCTCGTTTCCTGAGGCAATATCTGTGAGGCCCTAATCTCATACTTTTATAAGTAACTAATTACATTTATTGCATGGTTAATTGGTATGTAAAATTATATGCGTGCATGTGTGCATGGCATGTGGCAATTGGTGAGTTAGATGGTGAGTTAAGTAGTGAGTTATTAGTGAGCGTGTGCACGAGTCACTTAAGGGTGTGAGATATACTCTTGCATCTATTTTGGCTTGCTAGTCAAAAGAGAAGAGAGGCTTTCAGTGGAGAGAAAGAGAAAGAAGATAGGAGGGAGACAAGACTAGTGGGGAGACAAAGAAAAAGAAAAAGAAAGACTAGCGGAGTGTGGGTGGCCTAGCATCATAGGAGAGAGAAGAAGAAAAAAAAGAGAGGAAGTTGAGAGATGTTGGCTGCTATCATATACATATATATATAGAGAAAGATAGAAAGAGAAGAGAATTCAAAGGGAATTCAAGGTGAAAACTTATATCCAACTTGTATTCATCAATTGAGGTAAGATTCATCATATTCTTGCTTGATCTATTTTATTTTCAAGGTGTAGTACATGCTAGCATGGAAGAGACGAGTGGTTAGGGGTTTTCATGGTAGAAGCACAAAGTCTTCATATTTTGCATGAAAGAGTTATGTTTGCTATTTTTGTGATGAATTAATTTAGTTAAAAATATTGTTTCTAGATGAATCTTTGAAAACTTAAATTTAGAGTTATAATAGTAATTTGAGCCTTGGTCTCTCTCAAAAATATTATATTTTTGAATTATGGTGAATTTTAGAAGTTGGACTATAATTACAGAAATCTGTTACCCTGATCTACGACCTCTACCTTGACATGAACATTTGACCAGGTTAGAGTATTTAAAATGTTATGAAATTTTTACTGTATCTATTAAAAATGTGAATGAGAGTATATACTAAATTTTAGGTCATTTAAATGTCGTTTGCCTATGTTAAGAACTTCTCAAAGATGGATAGGCAACGTAGAGATGACGGTTTGGTTCCCGGCAGTTTTGGTCTTAGCCGTGGTGGTATTCATGTCGGTGTCAGGATGTCGTGTCTCGAGCTTGAAAAAGCTCTTATTGCTTTACTTTCAGTTTCTCGTCGTATTTGTATAAAACGTTGAGATTCGAGTTATATTTGTATTTTGCCTCATGTTAGCTTGAGATATGAGAGTTTGTTATGTACCTAGGTTTGTAGGGATGTAAGTGGTTTATGGTTTACTGTAACGTGGAGATGACCGTTTTGTTCATTATAGTCTAGGTTTTAGCTGCGCTGGCATTCATGTTAATGTCAGGATGTTATGTCTCAGGGCTTGGGAAAGCTTTTGTTGCTTTGCTTTTAGTTTCTTGTCATGTTTGTATAAGACTTTGAGATTCGAGTTATATTTGTATTTTGTCTCATGTTAGTTTGAGATATGAGAGTTTGTTATGTACTTGAGTTTGTAGGAATGTAAGTTGTTTATGATTTACTTTTGATGTTCATTATAGTTTGTGAGGACAATTTTTGTTTATATATATCATTGGTGTATATTCGGTTGTGTGTTAAGGTGTCATTCACAGGTATGGTGACTTGTGCGATCACGCCTCACCTAATGTGACGTTAGTGATGTCTAATTGAGATGGGGGTGTGACAATATCTAGGTCATCTGGATCGTCCAAATCTCCTCGGGAGCACCAAGTTGAAGATAAACTATAGATGAACGTCGTTATCGTGCTTGATTTCCCTAGATCTTTCCCGATTGGCACGAATATCAAAGCAAAGTCAGTATAAAAGTTCCTGATGACGGAGCGTGTGCTATATACACCCAGATTTTGATAAGATCTTCCAAAATCTTTGCTCGCTCACTAAGTTAAGGCTGTACAAGGATACCACGTGGCATCTTGTTAGTGGAAGGGTAGTGGTGCATGCGATATATGCACCAGGACAAATTTTGCTTACTATAGGAGCCAGCTTCAAGAATTTTGCCTATAAATACCAGGCCATCCCCCAATGTAATTCAGAGCCGTAAACAGTAGTAAAACTCTGTCAAATCCAATCCAGAATTCCAAAATTCAAGAAAACCCTAAGTTTTGTAAAGCTTCAAGCCAATTCAACCCTTCTCAAGTCCATTCAAGACCATTTAAGTTCAAGACTACTAAGCAATGGTGGATTTAAGTTGTTTTGAACACAAAGGTGTAGCTCTCTTTTACATTTATGTCTCTCCCACTCCTTCTCTTCATCCTCTAAGTTAACCTGGGCTTTTCTTCTACTTTAACCCCTATCTATTACACCCTTTTCTTGCATGTTCGAACAAGAGGGCTCTTAGACCACGTTTAGAGAAAATTTTGTGAGAACCACCAGTTGGGGGACGTCTCACAGGCCTACTTGAGCCTACTTGAGTATAGTATGCATTTTAGAGCTCCTTGTTATGTGTAATATCCTGAACCTCTATTATCTACCTTTAGGTCAAGATGACCAA
The DNA here is from genome assembly GCA_033060915.1 of Euryodendron excelsum. Taxonomy (NCBI): domain Eukaryota; kingdom Viridiplantae; phylum Streptophyta; class Magnoliopsida; order Ericales; family Pentaphylacaceae; genus Euryodendron; species Euryodendron excelsum. The sequence continues at coordinate 40,802,602 of CM065386.1, forward strand.
TAGTAATGTATGTTGTAACATATACTCTTAGTGTGAGACATATATGATTAATTTCTATGTGTATCTCCTAATTACACACACTCCCGTAATACAGACACCCATACAAAGGCCATGAAGAAGAAGAAGAAGAAGAAGAAGAAGAAGAAGAAGAAGAAGAAGGAAGAGAAGAGAAGAGGTTGAAGAGCTCAACACAAGCTTGGAAGCCATTGTTAGAGCTTGGAAAGCTTGAGAGAAATGTATGAACTCCAAACCTTGTGTATGCTTGAGTTTATATATGTTGTAGCTGTGTTGGGTGACTCCTTTGAGTTCCAATTAGTTAGATTTTGAGAGTTTGTAAGCTTTCATAGATGGATTGGGAGTTTGGGGTTGAAAACTCTCAAATTTGTGTATATTGGGTTTGGAGATTCAAACCCTAGATCCCTTTGATCTACTTATTGGTTTAGCTTCATTTTGAGATATTGTAGTATTTATAGGTCAATCTTTGAACCCTAGTAGCATTGGTAGATTTTTGGGGTGGTATGGATTTGAACATCTAGGGCTTAGAGAACCTATTTTTGAATTAAAATGCGCAAAGTTTGGGGGTGGCCACGAGTCATTCGGACGTGTGTTCGGACAGGTTACGCAGAGTTTGGGGTGGCCACAGATCGTTCAGACGAGTTGCGCAGAGTTTGGGGTTGGCCATGTTGACTCTACGCCTTGATTTTGATGATAACTAAAACTAGTGTTAGTTTACTAATACATTTAATTAGTGTGCAGATTAATAAGGATTATAGTTTAGACTTAAAGTTTGATTTAAAGTTTAATTCATATCAAAATGGATGCACAATATTTATAAGTTCAAGCAATGCACTAAAAGTCAAGCCTTGCACTAAAACAAAGCAATTGCACCCATTCAAACTTCAAATAGATGATTTGCATTCAAAGAGATTGAAGGTGCTTAAAGGAAGACTTCATTGAGTGTAACAAGACTAAATGAAGGTGACTTGAATTCGAAGAAATAAAAGGTGTTCAAAAAGAGAATTCATCATGTCTGCAAAAATTTCTATAAAGAATTCAAAAAAGGATTACATTAGAATTGTGAAGATTCATTAAAGTAAATGTGTATTAAAGCTGCTCAAAAGTAGACTTCATTAAGCTTTTAAAGACTCAATGAAGTTAACTTGAACTTGAAGAGGTTGAACGTGAGTTGAACTTAAAGAGATTGAAGGTGATTCAAATGAAGAATTCATCATATGTGCAAAGACTCCTTGAAGAATTCAAGAAAAGATTTAGAAGAAACCAAAATGAATTTAATCCAAATTGAATTGAAGACATTCTTGTATAATCTTATTGGATTGAAGACTTTGAAGTATTATCATACCCCAAAGAAAAGATTCCTTAAAGATCTTAAATGTTTTTGAAGAACATCATATCTTAAAGAAAAAATTTCTTGAACATCCTCAGGTTATTTGAAGCTAAACTGATTAAGGAAAGTATGAAGGACATTTTCTGGGTGATGTGTCGACACATGAAGACAGTGGACAAATTCTGAGAAATATAGACTTGATGTGTCGACACATGGAAATCAAGTGTCGATACTTGGGGACTAATGGTTATATTTTTAAACGTTATATTGAAGTGAACGTGTATTTAATGAAGTTCCAACAATCTCCAACAAGTGAAATCAATTCAGGGTTTATATATAAGCCTCCAAATGCATTTATAAAGAAGAGATACAACATTCACTGATTAATTGAGCTGGAAAATTTGAAAATTCTCTTTGTTTATACGTTGGTAGTTAGTGAGCTATTTAATTTCCATCTATTCTTTTTAGAGAGTTTGTATTTTTTTTGTATATCTTTTATACACTTGTAAGTGAGAGTTGGCGTGTTCTCTTATAAAAAAAAAACACTTGTACGTTGAAGTGGATCTTGAACAAAACTACTTGGTAGTTGGAAGAACTTGGGAAGAAGTTCTTGCATAAAAGTGAGCTAAGCACTTTGAAAATCAGCATCTATTTTGTAATTAGAGATTACATAGTGGAGGAAGACTTCAAGGGGATCTTGGGATGAGGACGTAAACCACAAATTGTGGTTGAACTTCGATAATTCTTAGTGTGATTTCTTGTGCTCTGTTTTTATGTCATTATTGTCTACATTGCATTGCATACATCTTGAACTACTATTCCATTGATTAGATTAATTTTAATTAATTTTAATTGCTTTAATTTTTTTTAAACCCAATTTACCCCCCTGCTGGGTTGCCTTTTGGGCCAACAATTGGTATCAAAGCTTGTATTTCTAATTTAGACTTAACATCCTAGGAATATATCCATGTCAACCAACTTTGGATGCTTTCTCAATAAGGGTCAATCCACCAACAGACAACCTATGTTTAATGACTCCAATTACAATTATTAAAAGAATAGAATGAGAATACACATACAATCTGTTGACTATGAATTGTGGAAAATTATCTTAAATGGTCCCAAAATTCTTACAATGAAAGTTGAGAGAGTTGATGTTCCTAAGCTCAAATCTGAATGAGATGAAGACGATTTAAAACTTTTACAATCAAATACTAAAGCCATGAATATTTTGTATTATGCTCTTGATCCTAATGAATTCATTTGCATTTCTACTTGTGAATCAGGTAAGGAAATATGGGATAAATTAGAGGTAACACATGAAGGTACTAATCAGGTTAAGGAATCTAAAATCATCATCTTAGTCCACAATTATGAATTGTTTAAAATGAAACCGGATAACTCTATTACTGAAATGTTCACCAGGTTCACCGATATTATCAATGATTTGAAATCTTTTGGAAAAGTGTATCTTAACAATGAGTAGGTAAGGAAGATCTTAAGATCTCTACTAAAGACTTAAGAAGCTAAGGTCACGGCAATTCAAGAAGCAAAGAACCTCAATACATTGACTCTTGAAGAACTCTCGAGCTTCCTCATGACGTATGAATTAACTCAAAAGTAACATGCCCAAGATGATGAAGAAAAGAAAATGAGGTCGGTAGCATTCAAGTCCACCAGCCAATAAGAGGAACCAACCAGTGATGAGAATGATGATGAAGACATTGCTCTCATCATACGAAAATTCAAAAGGTTTATGAAGAGGAAATGAAAAGGAGGAAAGAAGCATGAGGGCAAAGGAGATTCTAGCAAAAAATCTACCATTATATGCTATAAATGTAAAAAGTCTGGCCATATAAAGGTCGAATGCCCCCTGCTCAAAAAGAAAGGAAAGAAAAATCAAGAGAAGAGAGGGCAATGGCAACTACGACATGAAGTGACGATGAAGAATCTGACTGTCGAAGAAGAAGTCGAATCTTAAGAGGTGGTTAATCCTTGTCTCATGGCTCATGAGGAAGACAATGAGGTATCAAACTCAAACTCATCTCAATTTACTTTCAACGAATTACAAGATGCATTCGATGATTTACTTTTTGAATTCAAAAAAATGGGAATAAAAAATGGATTTATCAAAAAGATGGTTTCTACTCTTACCAAGGAAAATAAAGATTTGCAAAAAGAAAATGAAGTATTAAAAAATAAAGTTTATGTTTTGAAATAAAAGATTGAGAAAAACTCTTTTCTAGAGGATTTTTCAAAGGAAAACCAGATTTTGAATGATAAAGTTAAACTTTTAGAAAAAATACTTTTTAGATGTGTAAATGAAAAAGAAAAATTGGCTACTATTTTAGAAAAACAAAAGTGCTCATTAGACAAAGCTGGACTTGGTTTTGATCCTTTTAAAAGAAGAAAATTTTCAAAAGGCATATTTGTTTCTCCCATTGAAAAACCACAGATTTTATGTTTTTATTGTCATAAAATAAGACACATTGCTAGTAGATGTTATACTTTGCAAAAATCTATTACTCCTAACAATGCATGGGTTCCCAGAAAACCATTGAGGACTAATCCCCAAGGACCCAAGATAGTTTGGATATCTAAAGTCAAATAAACTCTCTTGTAGGTATGTCTTCAAGCTAAATTTAAGAAAGACCATTGGTACTTGGACAATGGGTGCTCTAGACATATGACGGGAGATGAAACACAATTTACATCTCTCTCACCAAAAGATGGAGGACTTGTCACATTTGGAGATAACAACAAAGGAAAGATCATCGGTATAGTTAGTATTGGTAAGAACACTTCCACTTCTATTGAAAATGTCTTGTTAAAGGACTCAAACACAATCTTTTGAGTATTAGTCAACTTTGAGACAAAGGATGCAAGGTTGTATTTGAATTCTCTAAATGTGATGTGATTGATATCAATAGTAACAAGACTATTCTGACTGAACATAGACAAGGCAACATATATATTTTTGATCTAAATGACTTATCTTTATGCAAAGTTGAATGCCTTGCTGCTATGAATAGTGATGAAAGTTAGTTGTGGCATAGAAGACTTAGTCACATTAGCATGAGCATACTTTCAAAAGTTTTTAAAAATAGTTTGGTCAAAAGGCTTTCAAAAATAAAATTTGACAAGGATAGAGTTTGCGATGCTTGTCAATTGGGCCAACAAATTCGTATTTCTTTTAAATCTTTGAACATGTTGATCACTTCTAGACCACTACAACTATTGCATATGGACTTATTTGGACCAATTAGGACTCTAAGTCTTGGAGGGAAACAATATACACTTGTTATTGTTGATGACTATTCTAGATTTACATGGATATTTTTCTTAGCTCACACGGATGAGACAATTGGTTTTTTCATAAAATTTTGTAAAATAGTTCAAAATGAAAAAGGTTTTTCAATCACTTATATAAGGACTGATCATAGAGGAGAATTCGATTGCAAACCCTTTGAAATATTTTGCGATGAAAATGGTTTTGATCACAATTTTTCAGCTCTTAGAACACTTTAATAAAATGGAGTTGTTGAGAGAAAAAATAGAGTGTTGGAAGAAATGGGTAGAACCATGCTTTGTGAAAATGGTTTACTAAAGTATTTTTGGGCTAAAGTTGTCAACAAAGTTTGTTATGTTTTAAATCGAATTTTATTTAGAAAATTTTTAAATAAAACTCCTTATAAATTTTGGAAAGATAAGAAACCAAATGTCTCATACTTTAGAGACTTTGGATGCAAGTGCTTTGTATTGAATAAAAATAAAGACAACCTCAGCAAGTTTGATGCAAAATTTGATGAGGGTGTATTTTTTGGATATTCAACACATAGCAAAGCTTATAGAGTCTTTAATAAGAGGACTTTAGTGGTTGAAGAATCAGTCTATGTTACTTTTGATGAACATAACTCTCTTTATAGAAATGTTATAAGTGATGATGTAGATGAGGTAGAGCAAAATATGAAAAGATTAGATGTTCAACCAAGCTTAAATGAAGAACCACAAAAGGAGAAAAAAGTGCAAGAAGCCTCTACAAGGCAATAAGAGATCAATGAAGGTCTACCTAAAGAATGAAAGTTTATACATAACCATCTTACGGAACAAATCCTAACTGATCCTTCACAAGGGATAAGAACTCGATCCTCTCTTAGAAATATATGTAATGATCTTGCATTTTTATCACAAATAGAACCTAAGTGTTTTAATGATGCTAAAAATGATGAGTTTTGAATTAATGCTATGCAAGAGGAATTGAATCAATTTAAAAGGAATGAGGTGCAACATCTTGTTCGTAGGCCTAATAATCATCCAGTCATTAGAACTAAATGGGTGTTTAGAAATAAAATAAATGTATCCGGAGTTGTAGTAAGGAATAGACTTGTTGCTCAAGGGTATAGCCAAGAGGATGACATTAATTTTGATGAAACATATGCTTCGGTAGCTAAATTAGAGGTCATTAGATTGTTACTTGTATTCTTATGTTTTAAAGATTTCAAACTATATCAAATAGATGTTAAAAGTACTTTTCTAAATTATTTTATTACCGAAGAGGTATATGTTGAGGAACTCCCCGGATTTGAAAATCCAAAATTTCCTAACAATGTTTTCAAATTAACAAAAGTCTTATATGGTTTGAAGCAAGTCCCATGGACTTAGTATGAAAAATTGAGCAAATTTTTTATTGAAAAAAGTTTTTCAAGAAGAAAAATAGATACCACTCTTTTTATCAAGATAAAAAATAATAACATGCTTTTGATACAAATATGTAGATGATATTATATTTGGTGCTACTAATGAATTGTTTTGCAAGAAATTTGTTGTGTATGCAAAGAGAATTCAAAATGAGTATAATGGGTGAACTTAATTACTTTCTCGGTTTTCAAATCAAGCAATCAAAGGAATACATCGTTATCAACCAAGTCTAGTACATCAAGGATTTAATTAAAAAGTTTGACATGGAAGATGTAAACCCCATAAGTACTCCAATGAATACTACAACAAAATTGGATAGCGATGAGAAAGGTAAATCAGTAGACACTAAGCTTTATAAAAACATGATAGGTTATTTATTATATCTAACTGCTAGTAAACCATATATAATATTTAGTGTTTGCTTATGTGCTTGATTTCAATCAAATCCTAAAGAATCTCATGTGATTGCCATGAAAAGAATTTTTCGTTATCTCAAGCACACACTCAATCTTATATTTTGGTATCCAAAAGGTACATCTTTTAATTTAATTGCTTATACTGATGCTGACTATGTGGTGAGTAGAGTTGATAAGAAGAGCACAAATGGCTCTTGCTAACTCCTAGACAACATGATTGTGTCTTGGTATAGCAAGAAACAAAATTCGATTGCTCTCTTCACAGCTAAGGCTGAATATGTAGCAGCTGGTAGTTGTTGTGCTTAAGTGTTATGGATTAAACAATAGTTAGAAGATTATGGTATCTTATTTGATCATGTTCCTATTAGATGTGACAATACTAGTGCTATAAACTTGACTAAGAACCCCATTCAACATTTTCGCACAAAACACATTGAAATTAATATCATTTTATACTAGATCATGTACAAAAGGGTGATATTGAACTTGATTTTGTAAGTACAAACATGTAATTAGTTGATATTTTTACAGAACCATTGAGTGAAGATAGGTTTTGCATGATAAGAAGAGAATTGGGAATGAGTGATCCTATGTCTTGATTTTTGGTTAAAATTGAATGAAATTCGTATTATTTATATTTTATATGTGATCTTTATATTATTTGTGAACAAATGTGTTGATTGATTATATGAATCATATTGCTTGCTCTCATAATTCATTACATGACTTATAATAGAACATATTCTCTCCCCCTATTGAAAAACCATCTCTTGGATTCACTTGCACTTAATATGAGCTAGTCTAGTTGCATGTGTTGATACACCATTTTTCATGTGTTGACACATCATGACAGTGGACTAGAAAATGATTTGTTGACACACATGTGTCGACACATCAAGTTCATATGTCGACCCATGAGTCGGCCCTATATATTTTATAATAGCCCACTTTACAAACACTTTTACGCACATTTGAACTTTTCCTCTCAAGCTCTGTTTCTCTCCCACTCATTCTGTTCGCACCAAAACCCAACTGTCACCCACGAACTATTACAAACCTTTAATCATATCTCTTTATAAACCCTAATCGAATCCTTTCCAACCTCTCGTAACCATCATTGATCCCACAATGACACTCAAACCCTCTAAACCGAAGAAGATTTCAAAAGTGCTAGTTGCATCTACAACCCATACTTCGAAAGGCCAAAAGAGAAAATCAAAGGGGGAATTAAGCAAGGATAGAGAGAAGAAGAAGAAAAGTAAGAAGGGAGAACCAGCATCCTCAACAACCCTGGAAAGGAATGAACTTTATTTTAATGAGGATAAAGCACAAGAAATGTACAATTCGAGTTTTTCTCTCAGAAAAGTATATAATGGTAGATGGGTGAATTATAATTTCTTCGATCATTATAAATTTGAGTTGAGTATAAAATTGGCAAAATTTTGGATGAAAATTTATGACTACGTTAAAGGATGATGTTTACCCTCACTTAATTGCCCATTATTATGCCAATGCCAAAAGAGATTATGGATGAGTCTCCATTGTAAGTTATGTTAAGGGTGTCACTTTTACTCTGGATGGAGATGTGATAAGGCACATTCTTGAAATTAGACTTGGCGGAGAAGTTTATAGAGATAATGTTTCAAGAAAAGATCAACTGAAATTCTTTATGGAAAGGAAGTGGATGAATGTTTACAACCTCTTGCCACTGATTTGCCTCTTGAATTGAGGTTGGTTCATCACTTTACCTGCATTATTTTCACTCCAAAGACTGGAAAGTATGAATATGTTTCTTAAAAAGAATTGTTTTTCTTGTGGGCATATCTGACTAACTCTAGGATTGATTTGCTTCTATTTATTTTGGATCACATATACAAGACTACCATTTCTAGAATCAGTTTGCCTTATGAAATTTTTTTGACTAAAGTTTTCAAGCACTTCGATATCGACTTGAGCAATGAGAAAAAGAGAACTCCCAAGGCCATCAGTGATGAATACAATGAAAAGATTCTCAAGAGAATGGGGTACACTTTGCAAAACAACAAATGGACTCTAAGAAATCTGGTGGTGGCAGTACCTCACAAGAAAAGGCTTTAGTTGGGAGTAGTTCAAGACAAAGGAGTACCAAAAGAAGTTTAAATCCTAAACTTGAAGAGAGTGCATGGGATTTGAGTATGTTTATGGTTCAAGTAATGAAATCTCTGGACAAATTGAACAAAAAGGCAGATATTGCTGTCACAAGAATGTTATTTATGAAAAGGAATGTGAGAGAATCGAAAAAGAAAGTACAATTGCTGAGAAATGATAAAGGAAAAATTGTGGAAGAAGAAGATGATGAGGAAGAAGAAAATGAAGAAAGTGAGGAAGGAGAAGAAGAAAAGAGAAAAAAAGAAGAAGAAGTAGAAGAATAAGAGGATAAAGTAGAGGAAGAGACTGAAAAAGGAAGAAATACTAAAGAAGGGCTTGAAGCAGAGGCGCAAGGCTAAGAAGAGGAAGACTCTTCAGCCACAAAATTTTATACTACTCCTACTATTCCTAAGAAGTATGGGCTGAGAACAAGGAAAGGCAAGAAGTTCTCAAATACTAAAGATACACCCTTTATCCTAACCCCCTCACCACTAGCCTCTCTCCACTGATATCTCCTCTCCATATCCCATCTCTCTCTCTCACATTTGTATTTTCATGTTTGCCTATGCATCCATTTTTGTTGAAGGATGGCATGTCATTCTCAAAAACAATTTCTTTTGCAATCTTTTGTGAATGATCATTGACTACTCTTTTGTAATGATTTTTGTAAATGAAATCTGACTCTGTTGTTGTAACTTGAGGCCTTGTTGATTTTATGTTTTGCTCGCTTCCCTGATTATACAAATTATCTTTTTATAAGATTTTTTGCTATTTTACTTGTCTTTGTTACAAATTATTTTTCTCTTTTTGATGAATTGACAAAAAGGGGGAGAAGAATTAAAGTAAAACAGGGAGAAGAACTTCAAATGTAGAACGAAAATATTGAATATTGATTGTTGATTGCTGTTGAATGATGGATAATTGATGAATATTTGAAACAATAAAAGTTACATGATATAGACTATGAAACCTTATAGAGCATGTTCTTAGGGAAAGTAACATGATAAAGGAAATTTTTTCCTTAACTTGTTTTGGAATTAACTGATACAAACTGTAGTACCCTGAACCCATTAAATTCCCTATTTGTATGTTTCTTTAAATTTTATATCATTCTAATGTGCATTTGGGTCAAGTTAACCAATTAAAAGTCATGTTGTAACTTAAGCCTATAGGGTGAGACACATGGGATTATTTCCAATGCGTATCATCTTATATACACAAACCCACACACCCATATACACACACACCCCCAACCGATTGGGGGAAGAAAAGAGGGAGAAGAGGAGAAGAGAAAGAGGAGGGAGGAGATTGAAGGAAGAGAGAGAACTCGGAGAGCCTCCACCCAAGCCAAAAGAAGCCATTGGAGGCTTGAGCAAGCTTGAAGAGAGATAAGCTCCATTTCTTTTTACAAATTGTATATGTATATGCATATATTTTGATGGGTTGTGATATTGGGTTGTTCTAGGGGACTCATTTGAGTCCCAAGTAGATTGAATCTTGAGCATTGTAAACCCCATTGTAGGATTTGAGGGTTTGGGATTGAAATTCTCAATTTATACAAGTTAGGGCTTGGGTTTCTAAAACCTTAGATCCCTTTGATTTGATTGCTCTTTCTTTCTCATTTTGAGTTATTATCATCCTCATGGGCTAATTTTTGAGCCCTAAGAGTGTTGAGAAGTTTTGGTTGTATTTGGAGGGGTTTTGGGAGAGTTTTGGGTTGAGAATTGTTGCTGCGCAGAAGGGGGCGTTCAAACGCCTGATAGGGCCATTTAAATGGCCTGAGAGCAGAGTTTTCCATTTGGCCTGGCATTCGAACGGCCCTTCCAGGCGTTTGAACGACCTGACAAGGTGTTTTTTCATTTTTGCCTGGGGTTCGAACGGCCATTTTGGTTGTTCGAATGGTTAGGTTATTTTGGCCTGGCGTTCGAACGGCCCAATTGGGCGTTCGAACTGTTTGCCAGTTTCGGCACTGTTTAGTGAAATGAGCATAACTTTCTCTACAAAATTTGAATTGATACACCGTTTAAAGCATTAGAAAGTAGACCCATAGACCTTTTTTGCCATATAAAGTTTGTTCTATAATTCCTTATAGATTGAGAAATATTAAAGTTTAAAGTTGACCAAAAACTATGCCAAAAGCCTTATTTTTCCAAAGTGTTACCCTATTCTTTGCGAGACCTTATTTCTTCACCCGAAATGTGTTTTTAAGCCATGACCTATCGAATTAAAGGTCTTTAAGCTTATTTTATTATGGAACTAGCCTTGTGTGAGAATCCTTTATTTGGGGTGGTTGGGACACGATGAAAGGATCAAATCTTCTGGGTTTCACACTTCGCTCTCAACCTTGTGTTCTCATTTTACGTTGGGGTTTTGTCCTAGAGTTTAGCATCACTCTCTTCCGTTGTGAGAATGAGGTGTTGATGAGTCAAGGTTGAGGAACTTTTATGCTTAGTCTCGATTTATGTGTTATTGCTTTGCCTTGGAGTCTCGTATTGATATTTTCATACTTCTATGTGCATTTTGTGTAGGAACACTTTGTCTACCACCCATTCTATCGGAGAGAGGTGAGTAACTATATGCCATGAGTAAAAACTCTATTATCTCCAAATGTTTAAGCTCACTTCTATATCATAAATGTGTTCTTTACGTTTCAATGCATCAATGATTACGTTCAAGTATAAATGTCATGTTTTAAATTACGTACGAACCTTACCTATGATATGAATCACAACCTAAGGACTAGAACGTTCACATAAAGCAGATGTAAGATTCCTAACGTATGACTCTAACTTAAGGTCTTTTCGTGGCAAGACTTTAATTTAGCCCAATAGTCCTACGCTAGGGGACGTGAAAGAAACTATGCTAGTCCTACGCTAGGGGACGTGAAATAAACTATGCTAGTCCTACGCTAGGGAACGTGAAATAAACTATGCTAGTCCTACGCTAGTCCTATGCTAGGGGACATGAAATAAACTATGTTAGTCCTACGTTAAGGGACGTGAAATAAACTATGCCAGTCCTACGCTAGGGGACGTGAAAGAAACTATGCTAGTCCTATGCTAGGGGACGTGAAATACACTATGCTAGTCTTAAGATAGGGGAAGTGAAATAAACTATTGATATGTAAGGTCTTTCGTGGCATGGCCCTAAGCTAACAACGATGGTCGTACGATAGGGGACAAGAAATAATCTATCGCCACGTTGGGAGACGTCCCTTGGCTTAAAAGTCTAGATGTGACCTTTATGGTTACTATAACTGAGCGTAGCTCTTATGATTGATTTAAAAAGTCTCTATGTGACCTTTACGGTTACTATAACGAAGCCTAGCTCTTAAGATTGCCCTATGCACTTTACGTGCTAATAACTGAGCGTAGCTCTTAATGACTAAACCTAGTCCCACAATCGAGCCCTACTCTTATGATTGGCTTAAAGCACTCTATGTTGCTAATGACTGAGCGTAGCTCTTAATGACTGAGCCTAGCTCTCATGGTTGGCGTAAAGAGCCTATGCGTGACTTTCACGGTTACTATGTTGGCCTAAAGAGCCTTACGCATGACCCTTATAGTTACTATGATGCCCAACACCAGAAAAACCTCTTAAGTGGGGTGAAGTGAGGGATATGGTTGCCTAATGTAAAGACCTGATACACTTACGTTCTAGAATGAGTAATATGATTTGTTCAAATGCTTCACGATAAGTTATGTATGTTTCCACAAGTACTAATGTCACGATATATCTCTCATTTCTATGATATTATGATATGCTCTCACAGTATCATGCCATGACATGCTTATGATAGTCATGTTTTGCCTTACGAAATTATGTTATACGTTATGTCTCACTCCTACGGTACTATGTTTGAAACGTTATAACATTTTGTTATGAAAGCTTACAATATAATGTTCCAATATAACGCTATGATACCTATGATCTCAAAGTTATGCCTTATGCATTTCGAGAGCGACAATATGGATGTGTCTAATGCTATACGATGAGTTAAGGTGTATGCTTACAAGTTATGATATGTTATACTAATGACAAGTTATGTTATGCACTACGGGAGCATGCTACGACAGGTCTCTCGCTTCTTCGACATTATGTTTTAGAAGTAACGAATTATGTTGATATGGTAGTATAAGCCATGCGTTTTCAAGCTTACACTTATATGTTTCTAGGTACACGATATGTATGCATAAACGTTCAGCTATTGTCATATACGTTGAAGAGAAATATTAGTCGGGTAGTAACACGCTTATGTTTTAGAACAAGAATGAAGATATGTCAAATGCTTATGATGATTTATGTACGTCGAGCCTCTCCTTGATGATATTATGTTTCGAAACGGTATGACGTTTTAATACGACGCCTATGCTCCATCTGTGCAAATGTTTACCTATTGATTATATGTCGCTATGACTGCTAGTCCATGATATTTTGTGCTCATGCATCATGGTTATTCACTAAGTATTAACTTATATTTTCTAAAAATGATTTCAGGTGACCAAACAAGGAAGTCTTAGAGGGAGGCCATTATGAGGATATTTGGATTCCGACCTACGGGCCTTATGATATGTAATGTGCATAAGGGCTAAACCCTAATGTTGTAATATTATAATGTTATAATTGTGGTGGCCTTCGATAGGCCCATTTTATGGTATGTTCATGCTTTTGGGGATTAGGCACAACTCTGCTATGTATGACACACATTCTACTTTACGTTTATAAAAGTTTAATTCTATAGTTATGTATCTTTTGAATTATAAATGCATAGGTGGTCAACCAGTTTATGTAATGCGGCCTTGGGTAGTCAAGCTATTGGCCGGTCATACACCCTAAATCCTTATAGGCCGAGTTTCGGAGCGTAACACAAACTCTTTTTGAAATATGAGATCTGTTTTTACTAATCAAACAAAAGAAAAAATATTTTTGTCTTGGAAGCATCAGTTGCAAAACAAAGGAGGAGTTTTCTTTGGTAAGAAATTTGATTCTATTCATTTCATTTTATCTTATAATGTATGTTTTTGTAAATGTTTTTTCATCATCAAAAAGGGAGAGAATGTTGACTCTACGTCTTGATTTTGATGATAACTAAATCTTGTGTTAGTTTACTAATACATTTAATTAGTGTACAGATTAATAAGGATTATAGTTTAGACTTAAAGTTTGACTTAAAGTCTAATTCATATCAAAATAGAAGCATAACATTTACAAGTTCAAGCAATGCATCAAAAGTTAAGCCTTGCACCAAAATAAAGTAATTGCACACATTCAAACTTTAAGCAGATGATTTGCATTCGAAAAGATTGAAGGTGCTCAAAGGAAGACTTCATTGAGTATAAAAAGACTAAATGAAGATGACTTGAATTCGAAGAGATTGAAGGAGTTCAAAAAGAGAATTCAACATGTCTGCAAAAAATCTCCATAAAAATTCAAAGGAGGACTACATCAGAGCTGTGAAGATTTATTAAAGTTGATGTGTATAAAGGTGTTCAAAAGTATACTTCATCAAGCTTTTGAAGACTCTATGAAGTTGACTTAAACTCGAAGAGATTGAAGATGAGTTGAACTTAAAGTGATTGAAAGTGATTCAAATGAAGAATTCAGCATGTGTGCAAAGACTCCTTGAAGAATCCAAGAGAAGATTTAGAAGAAACCAAAATGAATTCAATCCAAATTGAATTGAAGACATTCTTGAACAATCTCATTGGATTGAAGACTTTGAAGTATCATTATACCCCAAAGAAAATATTCCTTGAAAATCTTAAGTGTTTTTGAAGAACATCATACCTCAAAGAAAAGATCTCTTGAATATCCCAAAATTATTTGTAGCTAAATTGATCAAAGAAAGCATGAAAAATATTTTCTGGATGATGTGTCAACACATGAAGATAGTGGACAAATTCTGAGAAATGCAGACTTGATGTGTCGACACATGAAAGTCAAGTGTCGACACCTGGAGACTAACGACTATATTTTTAAATGTTATATTGAACTAGATGCATATTTAATGAAGCTCCAACAACCTCCAATGGGTGAAATCAATTCAGGACTTTATATATAAGCCTCAAAATGCATTTATGGAGAAGAGATACAACATTTATTGATTGATTGTGCTGAAAAATCTGAAAATTCTCTTTATCTATACGTTGGCAGTTAGTGAGCTATTCAATTTTCATCTACCCTTCTTAGAGAGTTTGTATTTTGTTTGTATATTTTTCATACACTTGTAAGTTAGAGTGAAGAGTATTTTCTTATAAAAGAAAAACACATGTAAGTTGAAGTAGATTTTAGACAAAACCACTTGGTAGCTAGAAGAACTTGAGAAGAAGTTCTTGTATAAAAGTGAGTTGAGCACTTTGAAAATCAGCATCTACTTTGAAATTGGAGATTGCATAGTGGAAGAAGATTTCAAGGGGATCTTAAAGTGAGGATATAGACCACAAATTGTGGTTAAACTTCGGTAATTCTTGGTGTGCTTTCTTGTGCTTTGTTTTCATTTCATTATTGTCTATATTACATTGCATATATCTTGAACTACTATTCCATTGATTAGATTAGTTTTAATTAATCTTAATTACTTTAATTTTTTTTAAACCCAATTCACCTCCCCTCTTGGGTTGCCTTTTGGGCCAACAAGCCAGGGGTCGTTCGGATGGATTGCACAAAGCTCCGACACTGTTTAGTAAAATGGCATAACTTGTTCTAAAAAACTCGAATTGATGCACTGTTTGAAGTATTAGAAAGTAGACTCATAAACCTTTGTAGTCATATAAAGTTTGTACTATAATTCCTTATAGATTGGGAGATATTGAATTTTAAAATTTGATTAAAAATTTTTGTCAACGACATTATTCTTCAGAATTTTAGTTCATTTTTCATGGGACATAACTTCTTCATCTGAAATGTATTTTTTACCCATGACCTATCAAATTAAAGGTCTTTAAGCCTATTTTCAAATGAAATTGACCTAGATTGTAGGCTCACTGCTATGATGTGAATGAGATGCATTGAATGAACCGGTATTAAGAAATCAATGTTTTAAACCTCAACTTTTATGTTCTTGTATTGCATCGAAGTCTTGTATTTGATGATTCTATGTACTTTATGTGTTGGAACACCATTGTTTAGCACCATTTCTCAAGGATAGAGGTGAGTAACGATATGCCATGAGTAAAAACCCTATTACTTTTCAATATTTTCAAGTTCAATTACATTTCATGCATTACTTTCAATGATTTCCACACATCAATGACTATGTTTATATATAAATGTCATGTTTCAAAATACAATCTTTACTTATGTTATGAAATGAGAACCTATGGACTTGAATGCTTTAAATGAAAAAGATGTAAGATTTTTTTAATGTATGGTGTCAACTTGAGGTTTTTTGTGGCAAGACCTTAAACTAGCAACGATGGTCTTGCTGTAGAGGATGTGAAATAAACTATTGCCATGTTTGAGAGACTTCCCATGGCCTAAAGAGCTCTATCTGTAACCTTTAATGTTACTAATGTGGAGCTTAGCTGTGATGTCTGGTTGTAGCACATTTATATTTTAAAACGAGAACTATGATATATTCGAATACTTTATGACAAGTTATGAAATGCCATATCAAGAATAATATTACGTTGCATCTCTCTTTACAGTACCATGTTTTGGAATGTTGAAACATTTCAAATGATATTCATATTACCTATGTTTTCAAGCCTACTCTTTATACGTTTACAAGTTCATACTCTTATGTATAAATGTTTATCTATTGTTATCCGTTAGATAGAGATGCTAGTCCATGGTATTTTCATGCTCGTGCATCATTGTTATTCACTAAGTATTAGCTTACGTTTTCTCAAATGTTTTCAAATAATCAATCTAGGAGGCCCTAGGAGGAGGCCATATGTGGATTTTAAACTACGGCCCACGGGCCTATGTTATGGTATGTGTATTTGGGCTGTACCCTAATGTTTTATAATATTACAAATGATATAACTGTAGTCGCCTTGAATAGGCCCATATCTATGTTATGTTTTAGATTAGACACAACTCTGCTATGTATTTTAAGCTATAAAAATTCTATTTTCGCATTTATGTATCACTTTAAATGCTTATGCACAGGTGTTCAACCGACTTATATAATGCGGTCTTGGGTAGTCTTGTTATTGGCCAGTCATGTACCCTAAATTCGCATAGGTCGGGTTACAAGGTGTGACAGCGTGGTATCAGAGCTATAGGTTGACACTGTAAGATTGAGTTGTCTAGATGGAATTCTAGGTTGGCTTGTATATATGCTACATGTATATATATGTATATGTATGCTATCTGTATATTGACATGCCAAGGTGTATTATGTATCATAATATGTTATGTGCTTGACTGTTTGATGATTTCGTAGAGCTAATCATGATGCTAAAGGGAAGAGGTCGTGGAGGGGCTAGAGAGCCCGAAGACCGCATGGATCATATTGAGAGGATTTTGGCCGGACTTGTCCAAGTGGCACAAGATGCTCATAGCAACACCACCAACGCACCGAAACCCCGGGTAGCGTAGATACCAATAGAGGAAGTGATGACTCGTGCCACCATTAAGCAGTTTCAACAACTGAAGCCCCTGAATTTTCAAGGAACTCTCGATCTCATTGCCACAATGTCTTGGCTTTTGAAAATTGAGAGAGTGTTCGAAGTGCTGCCTTGCACAGAAAAATAGAAGTTGACTTTTGCTACCTTTACCTTTGAAGGCGCCGCATTAGTTTGGTGGACGCTAAAGAAGGCAATAGAACCACAGTGGTTATGGCCTGGATTCTTAGAAGTGTTCAATGAAGAATATTTTTCTGAGACTTTCAGAGACCTGAAAATCACCGAGTTCGACGCGAGGAGATATGACCGTGGCAGAGTATAATGCCAAGTTCATGAAGTTGTCACGATATGCCCCACAAATTGTATCATCGGAGAACCGCAAGGTAAGGAAGTTTGAGACAGGATTGCAATAAAACATTCGCTACAAAGTGAAAATCTTACGACTAGGAACTTACCAAGAAGTTGTGCAATGAGTTGTAATCACCGAAAGGGCAAATGATGAGATGGAACAATATCGGGAGAAGCACAAGAAGAAGTCGGGAAGTGACCAAAGCAAAAGGTAGAGTTTAAAGAGACAGAGTTCGAGATTTTCTAGCGAGAATTCATCTACCCCACAGGGAAACACCGTGAATTGAAGGGCCATATGATTAACAAGACACCAACATGTCCTACTTGTCAGAAGAAGTATCGAGGACCATGTTATGCTAGAAGTAAAACTTGTTATGGGTGCGGCCAAGTTGGACACCAAGTGAGTGACTGTCCGAAGAAGAGTAGAGCACAAGGATCTGAGGTATTAGTATTGGCCTCAGTTCAGCAGTCAATGGCTAATAAGAGGAAAAATCAACAACGACAAGGTTGAGCTTTCGCACTTGCGTCAGGAAACACCCTAGCCACTAACTTTATAGTGTCAGGTATACTTACTATTTGTGGTCTACCTGCACACATCATTATTGATTCCGGTTTCACACATTTATTTGTCTCATACCTTTTTGCTCAATACTTCTATACATCTCTGGTACCTCTTAATTATGTTTTAACTATATCGTTGCCATCCAGGAATTCTATATTATATGATAGGATTTACAATTCTTATAAGGTTCGTATTAATGATGGGTCCATGTTTATAAATCTTATACTTCTAGAAATGCACAACTTTGATATCATCTTAGGAATGGATTGGTTGTCCTCTTAACATGCTATGAATGATTGTGAACTTAAAAGAGTTGTGTTTTATTCTTCTGCCCATTCAGGGCTTGTATTCGAGGGAGTTGGTGTAGTGCCTCCACCCTATCTCATTTCATCTATGCAAGCATGTCGTTTAATTAAAAAAGAAAATCATGCATTCTTATGTAGCATTGTTGACACATACGTTTTCTTGCTATCCTTGGAAGATATCCATGTTGTCCGAGAATTTTTCGATGTCTTCCCTGATGAGTTACCTGATTCCTTAGTGGATTGAGAAATTGAGTTTAATATTAATCTTAATCAGAGTACTAGACCCACTTTCAAAACTCTTTACCATATGTCCCCTCCAGAGTTGAAAGAGTTGAAAGTTCAACTCCAAGACTTGTTGAAAAAGGAATTTATTCGTCCTAGTGTCTCACCTTGGGGTGCTCTGTGTTATTTGTGAAAAGAAAGATGGAACCATGAGATTGTATATCGACTATCGGGAATTGAACAAGGTCACCATAAAGAACAAGTACCCATTGTCAAGAGTGGATGATTTATTTGATCAACTTCAAGGTGCCCAAGTATTTTTGAAGATTGACCTAAGGTTGAGTTATCACCAACTAAAGGTCAAGGCTAGCGATGTGGAGAAGACAGCTTTCCGAACCAGATATGGTCACTATGAATTTCTGGTTATGCTGTTTGGAGTCACTAATGCACCTGCTGCATTCATGGATTTGATCAATTAGGTTTTTAAACCCTTCCTTGATGATTTTGTTGTTATGTTTATTGATGATATTTTGGCGTACTCTAAGAGTCTAATAGATCATGAACACCACTTGGGGATGGTCCTCCAGACTCTGCTAGGCAAGAGATTGTATGCCAAATTGAAGAAGTGCGAATTCTAACTATAGAGTGTGGCATTTTTGGGACATATCATCAGCATAGATGGAGTGTCCTGATGATATGTCCGTTGATCCTTCGAAGGTTGAATCCGTTTTGTATTGGCCAAGACCAATGAATGTGACAGAAGTCCGAAGTTTTATAGGTTTAGCTAGGTACTACTAAAGATTTATGAGGGATTTTTTCAAGATTGCAACTCCTTTAATGCAGATCACTCGAAAAGAACACCCTATTCTAATGGAACGAGAAAAAGGAACAGAGTTTCTAAGAACTGAAGAACCGATTAGTGTCTGTACCAATTCTAGCCTTGCCTTCTGGGACTGACCGGGTTTTCATCTACAGTGACGCTTTACGTAGAGGACTACGATGTGTGTTGATGCAGCATGGCAAAGTGATTGCATATGTCTCGAGACAGTTGAGACTGTATGAGAAGAACTACCCGACCCATGATTTTAAATTAGCAGTTGTAGTGCTTGCTTTGGCGATTTGGCACCACTATTTGTGTGGAGTCATATGTGAGATCTTCACCAACCACAAAAGTCTGAATTATCTTTTCACACAGAAGGAGCTGAACATGAGATAGAAAAAATGGTTTGAGTTGATCAAGAATTATGACGCTTTTATTCAGTATCATCCGAGCAAGGCTAATGTTGTGGCCGATGCCTTGAGCTAGAAGACCGCTGCTAACGTAGCATGTTTGGTTACGTCACAATGACCCTTGTTCATCGAATTGGAGAGAGCGAAAATCGAGATTGTCGTGCCAAGCACAGATATGATGCTCATAGCTATGATCACCCAACCAGCATTAATTGAGGTTGTAAAGCAAAGATAGTCTGAAGATCCATATTTGTGAAAGATTTATGAAGAGTTAGGAATAAAATCGAAGCCTGACTTCACCTTATAGAATGGAGCTCTAAATTTTAAGGACCACTTATGTGTGCCAGATATAACCAAGGTCAAGAGGCAAGTTTTGGAGGAAGCTCACAACACAAACTTCACTACGCATTTAGGAGGCACGAAGATGTATCGGGATTTGAAGAAACCATTTTGGTGTCTAGGAATGAAGAGGGAGATAGCCGAATTCGTGTCATGATGCCTACATAGTCAACACGTCAAGACAGAACATCAAAGACCGGTGGGACTACTGCAACCTCTATCGATACCAAAATGGAAGTGGTAGCATATCACCATGGATTTCCTCGTGGAATTGCCAAGATCATGGCAAGGTTATGATGCTATTTGGGTTATTGTTGATCGCCTTACCAAGTCTATACATTTCTTATCAGTGAAAACTACATACTCCTTATCAAAGTATGTGACCCTCTACATTGTAGAGATTGTTCAATTACATGGTATGCCATTTTCGATAGTGTTGGATCGAGACTCGAGATTTGTGGCAAAATTTTGGAAGAGTTTGTAAAGGGCTTTAGGGACCAAATTAAAGTTTAGCACGGCTTTTCATCCACAAACAGATGGGTAATCAGAAAGGACCATTCAAACCTTAGAAGACATGTTGCGATTATGTGTTCTCGACTTTCAAGGAAGTTAGGAGGATCATTTGTTATTAGTGGAATTCGCCTACAACAATAGTTTCCATGCAAGCATTGGGATGGCACCTTATGGGAGGGGGGGGGGGGAGTGTAGATCTAATTTATTAGGCCGAGGTCAGAGAGAGGGATTTTTGGGGTAGAGATTTTGCAACTAACCACCGACAAGATCAAGATAATTCAGCAACGACTGCAAACTTCTCAAAGTCGCCAAAAGAGTGATGCAGACATGTGAAGATAGGACTTAGAGTTTGAATAAGGGAGCTACGTGTTCTTGAAGGTATCTCCTTCTAAGGGGATAAATCATTTCGGTAAGAAGGGAAAGCTTAGTCCAAGGTACATTGGACTATTTGAAGTTCTTGAATGGGTTGGACCCGTTGCTTATCGTATTGCTCTTCCACTGGAACTTTTACAAGTTCACGACGTATTTCATGTTTTAATGTTACAGAGCTATGTTAACGACTCAACGCACGTGATTGATCACTATCCTTTGACAGTGAACGAAGATTTGAGTTATGTTGAAAGACCGATCAAAATTCTGGATTGTTGCGACCGAGTTCTTAGGAACAAGGTCATTCCTTTGGTGTAAGTTTTGTGGCAGAACCACACATAAGAGGAGTCCACATGGAAACGCGAAGATGAGATTCTGGGAATGTTATCCCTTTTTGTTTGAATGATGACTTGTATCAAGTTTGAGGATCAAACTTCTTTAAGGGGGGAAAGATGTAATATCCTAAACCTCTATTATTTGCCTGTGGGTCAAGATAACCAATGGTAATGCATATTGTAACAATATGCTTCTACTGTGAGACACATGGGATTAATTCTCATGTGTATCTCCTAATTACACACTCCCGTAATATACACACACACACCTGTCATAGAAGAGGACGAGGAGGAGAAGAAGAAGAAGAAGCCAACACAAGCTTGGAAGCCATTGTTGGAGCTTAGAAAGCTTGAGAGAAAGGTATGCACTCCAAATTTTGTGTATGCTTGAGTGTATATGTGTTGTGGTTATGTTAGGTGACTCTTTTGAGTCCTAATTAGTTAGATTTTGAGAGTTTGTAAGCTTTCATAGATGGATTGGGAGTTTGGGATGAAAACTCTTAAATTTGTGTATGTTGGATTTAGAGATTCAAACCTTAGACCCCTTTGATTTATTTGTTAGTTTAGCTTCATTTTAAGATATTGTAGTCTTCTTGGATCAGTCTTTGAACCTTAGAAGCATTAGTAGAGTTTGGGGTGATTTGGATTTGGATATCTAGGACTTAAAGAAGCCATTTTCGAATCAAAATGTACAGAGTTCGGGGGTGGCCATGGGTTGTTTGGACCGGTTGTGCATAGCTCCAACACTGTTTAGTAAAATGGATATAACTTGCTTTAGAAAAGTCGAATTAATGCACCGTTTGAAGAATTAAAAACTAGACTCATAGATCTTTGTAACTATATAAAGTTTGTACTCTAATTCCACATAGATTGGAGATATTGAATTTTAAAGTTGACCAAAAATTTCTGTCAGCAACATTGTTATTTAGAATTTTAGTCTATTTTTCATGGGACATAATTTCTTCAACTGAAATATATTTTTGACTCATACCTATCAAATTAAAGGTTTTTAAGTCTATTTTCAAATGAAATGTATCTAGAAGGTAGGCTCATTGTTTTAATGTGAATGAGATGTAGTAAATAAACCGGTGTTGAGGGATCAATATTTTAAACCTCAACTTTTATGTTTTTGTATTGTATCGAAGTCTTGTATTTGATACTTCTATGCACTCTATGTATAGGAGTACCCTTGTTTAGCACCAATTCTCAAGGATAAAGATGAGTAACGATATGCCATGAGTAAAAATCCTATTACTTTCCAATGTTTATAAGTTCAATTACATTTTATGCATTACTTTTCATGATTTCTATGCATCAATGACTTGTTTATATATAAATGTCATGTTTTGAAATATAATATTTACTTATGAAATGAGAATCCATGGACTAGAATGCTTTAAATGAAAGAGATGTAAGATTTTTTTAATGTATGGTACCAACTCGAGATCTTTTGTGGCAAGATCTTAAACAAGCAACGATGGTCCTACGGTAGGGGATGTGAAATAAACTATAACCTATGTGTGTGTGAGCTTTAAGGTTAGTAATGTAGAGCCTAGCTCTGATGTCAAGTTGTAGCACGCTTATGTTTTAAAACAAGAACTATGATATATTTGAATGCTTTATGACAAGTTATGAAACGTCATATCAAGAATAATATTATGTTGCATCTCTCCTTACGATACCATGTTTTGAAATGTTAAAGCGTTTCAAATGATGTTCATATCATCTATGTTTCCAAGCCTACTCTTTATACGTGTATAAGTTCATACCCTTTTATGTATAAATATTTATCTATTGTTATAAGTTAGATATAGATGCTAGTACATGGTATTTTCATGCTCGTGCATCAATGTTATTCACTAATCATTAGCTTACGTTTTCTCAAATGTTTTCAGGTAGCCAATTTTGGAGGCCTTAGGAGGAGGCCATATGTGGATTTTGAGTTACGACTCACAGACCTATGCTATGTTTATTTGGGTTAGACCCTAATGTTTTGTAATATTCGAAATGATATAACTGTGGTGGTCTCGAATAGGCCCATATTTACGTTATGTTTTGGATTAGACATAGCTCTGTCATGTATGACACAAGTTATGTTTTAAGCTATAAAAATTCTATTTTCGCATTTATGTATCATTTTAAATGATTATGCACAGGTGTTCAACTGGCTTATGTAATGCGGTATTAGGTAGCCGTGCTGTTGGCTGGTCATGTACCCAAAATCTACATAGGTCACGTTACAAGGCGTGACACTATGTAGTGAATCCTTGAATCTTATATGATTCACGACCCTCTTGCATTATAATGCTTATATTATTCATGTATTGTAAGTGATGGTCTTGTTTTCATCTTTCAAACTCTTTTTCAAACTACCATTACTTTTATTTTCAAGCGGTTTTAAAATCCATGTTCAAATGATTTTCAAAAAGAGTTTCTAAAGGTCTTAAAAGTGGTGTTTCTTGAATTTTGTACCAAGAACCCTAGATTTTCAAGCCCCTATATGGCCTTTCAAAAACCCTATTTTTTTACCTTGCATTCCGTACACTCTGTTGAGTTTTTGTATAAAAAAAGGTTTTCAAAATCCCATCTCTAAAGAGGCTTTCCAAACTTACACTCTCTCTTAAATTTTCATCAAAAATAGTTTTTCAAAGCTATATATTTTACATTAATTTTCAAAG
This sequence comes from Euryodendron excelsum, assembly GCA_033060915.1. Classification (NCBI taxonomy): domain Eukaryota; kingdom Viridiplantae; phylum Streptophyta; class Magnoliopsida; order Ericales; family Pentaphylacaceae; genus Euryodendron; species Euryodendron excelsum. Next base: position 40,826,659 of record CM065386.1, read on the forward strand.
TTTTACTTTCTTGGGTTTTGGAGTTAGAATGATCTTAATGGAGCCCTCCCTTTAGTGGTTTCTTCCTAAATCAACCATATAAACACTTGCTCACCAGAGTAGTTTTCAATACCCTAAAAAATGATTTTCTAAAACTACCTTTTTCAAAAGTAGTTTTCAAGCATCATTAAAAATGGTTTTCAAAAACTACCTACATAGTATTGATTTTCGAAGTTTTATACTCTTGAGTTAGTGGTTGTAATAGTCTCATGGCAATCCTCTCTTGAGTGGTTTCGAAATACCAACCATATAAACCCTACACTCTCTTGAGTGGTTTTAATAAAATGGTTTTTAAAAATCACAACTCTCTTGAGTTGGTTTTTGAAAAAGAATTTTACGTGAAATGATAAATTTTTTCATATCAAATGATAAGATTTTTACATAACATCTTGTTTTAAAAAATGCTCTTCAAGTTACATGAACAAAACCATTTTTTCAACTTTTCCAAAACCACTAAGTTCAAAACCCTAATTCAAAACCACACTCCAAAAACACCTTTCAAAACCTTAGATTAACTTGATCCTAGTTGTCCAACCTTACGTTAATCTAACCCAAGTTAGTTAACCTTATGTCAACCAAATCCTAAATTAACCTAACCCTAGTTAGGTAACCTTAGGTCATCCAACCCTAGTCCAACCTAATCCTAGTTGTCCAACCCAGGTTAACTTAACCCAAGTTAGTTAATCCTAAGTCAACCCAACCAAGGTTAGTGGACTCTAAGGCTCCAATTTCAAGACCATTAAAAGTAATCACTCAATTCAAAATCATTTTCAAAACACCTCACTCTCCTGAGTTTTCAAAAATTATTGACTCCAAAGCCTTCTCAAATGCATCCATGCTGCTCTCAAAATGTTTTCAAGAGCTCTCTTAAACTTGTCTTAACCAAAAATGGCTAGACCCTTAACACTTTCAAAACCTATTACCTAAAATGTTCTCCGAAAGCTCACTACCCTAAGGTGGTCTTAACCCTCTCAAGGTTATGGCCTTTAAAGGAGCGTGATATATTGAATGAAACCTCCAACATTTATATTAGGGTTATAAATTGTAAGTTTGTCCTAAACCTTTTTCAAAAATGATTTTTAAAAGTGACATCCATAAAGTAGTCTTAGTCATCTTGTGACTATGGTTCCCTAAGAAGAATGAGATATCAAGTAGGGTTCTATAACCCCAAAACTTTTTCAAAACCCTATGGGAAGTTTCTAACACCTTTTCTAAATATATTTTCCAAAAATCATAGCCTTAAAAGAGTTTAGTTATTCATTAGCTAGCCTCTTAAAGGAGTTGCCTAAAAAACATCTCAAAACTCCATTAAGTTGCTTTTAAAAACTTTCAAAAACAATCCAAGTCTTATTTTAAAGACACTTTAAAAAATTTTGAAAATACATCAAAAGTCTCTTGAGTTCAGGTTTTAAAGACCTTTAAAAAATCTCATGAGTCCATTTATTGGGCCGTAGCTCGAACAATGAATGATCTGATTCTAGTCAAATGAGATATGTAGACAATCTAAAATGGTACAAACATAACCTTTATTTCAACTCAAGTTCTCCCTTTAAAAGTTTCTATTAAGTTAAAGTTTCCATCTCAAATCACTTCAAATCTTTTGATTTTCAAACATCTTTTAAAAAACCATGCATCAAACATCATTCATCCAAAAAATAATGATCAAACCCCGTTTTCAAAATTTTAAAATGGATACAAGTGAGTTTTTAGTAACAGGTGATTTAAGTGAATGAATTAAAAGTGAATAGACATAAGGGTAATGATCTTAGGATATCTTCCCTACACATAACCAACCTCTGAATCATAGATTTCTAGTTTCAAAGACCACCTTGAAGTCACATTTTCAAAAGGGCTTTAAAACATTTTCAAAAAGTTGCTGAAAACCTATTTTCTTAAACCCTCTTAAAAGGACATTTTCCAAAACATTTTCTAAAAAAATCTAAATCTAGTCTTCATATTATACTTAGTTTTAGGTGATCTAGCACATCTTTAACTATGTTAGGCGATGACTTCAAATTTTTTTAAAAATTCCTTATTCAAAATCAATTTCAAATTCAAACTCCTATCGCACTTGTCTTTTTAGCAGGGTAGGTTCTAACAGAGAGAGTACCGTGTTTTTTCCAAGTCAAGATGGCTTAGGTAAAAATTAGGGCGTGACAGCCTCAAAACTTTCATCTTGCTACTTGGCCAAACCAATGGCCTGAGAGATTTTTGAGGGTTGGAACATCTGCACTCTAGCCTTCAATTGTTCCTTTAACCCACTTATGAATCAGCTTATGAAGAATTCCTCAGGTATCCCAGATGTTCTACTGGTTAATTCCTCCAACTATTTTTTTTGTTAATCTCTAACATTTGAAATTTGTTTCAATTTGGTCAATTCACCCACAGCATCATTGTAAGCCGTAGGGCCAAACCTAACAGACAACGCCTAAGTAAAATTTTTCCAGGACTTATAGTGACGTGTTTTCTCAAACCATTAAAACCATTGTATCACCTTCCCCTCAAGATGCGACAATGCCAATGCCACTTTCTGATGTTCTTCAATCATATGAAAATCAAAATAACGATCGCATTTGTAAATCCACTTGGTGGGATCAACTCCCTGATATTTGGGGAAATCCACCTTCACGAATCTTGGCTGCCATTGATTCAGCACCATTAATGGCGAACCCATATGAGACCCATCGATCTGATCTGCTCGCCCATTGTTTCTCACCATAGCTTGATCATGCTTCAAATTCATAGCCAAAATCATTGTTTTGATTTCTTCGAGCGTTTTTCGTGTTTGTCAGTGGTCTCATTCAGATTTCTGTAGTGTTTCTCCAAACGCTTTATATCTTGTGACCTAGTCGCGTCCGCCATCTGTGATGATCTACACAGGCGAGGAAAGCCCGCTCTTATACCAATTGTAGAGACCTGTAGAGAAGAATCGCAAGAGATAAAGGAAACAGAGCAATTGCTCTATTGTTCTTATTGATTAAACCTAGTGAAGCTTCTAATTACAAGAAATGAAAACAAACTCAATTTTTTCCACACCCACAATATGGATCTTTCTATAGCAATATAGACCCAGAGACTGGTGTTTCCCTCCAAATTGATGCTCTGCTTGTGCAACTAACTTTCACTTCTACTAACCGCCTAACAGATTAACCACTAACTCCCTTCTGAAGTTACCTAAAAGCCCTTGCACTTTCTATTTATTTCCTAGCTTGTCCTTGAGCCTTCATCACAATCCCTTGATTCCCTTTTCCCAGATTAGCCATTCCTTATGTTTGCTTTACGTTAACTCTGTAAATTTAGCTTCAACGTTGTTTAATTAGGCTCAGTTAGTGGAGATTTCCTTGTCTTGGGTCTCAGAAAATGAGATCGCTTTAAAATGTGGTGTATGCTGATTTGGACCTATCACATTTTAAAACCCACATCCATTATTGGGAACAGATTGATCCTCTTTTTTATTATGTTGTTTTATAATATAGATAAATAAATATAGAAAGAGAAGATTCTTTTTTATTGCCCTCCCCTCTGCTTAATTGGGAAAAAAGGAAAAAAAGGAAACCTATGTTTCGATATTATCTATAGGAATTTTTTTATTTGTTCTGTTACAAGTGAATAATGTCAACTTGTGTGCACTTCGACTAATCCCGTTTGTAGTCCCCATTCCACACTAGATTGTTGTGGCACTTGCAGGTTGTTGGTCTAAACTCTCTTATTTCATTATTTTATGCCTAACGAAAACATGAAGTACAATCTACTCTACGATTGAAAGTGCATCAACCTTTTATATTTGTGCGCAGTGACCAATGACGTTTTAAAATAGGTCAAATTATAAATGTTGAGATGTTGAATTTTGAAAACTTATAGAAAAAAAAAAAAATCCTATACAACCAACAAAAATAGAAATAGACATAAAAAAAGCTGGCAAATTAAACACCTAAAATCATGACTATAAGGATCAATGCATTCTAAATTCTATTCACACAGTTTATATTTTTCTTTGATCAAATTCCCATACTTTATCTTCTTTTTTTATTTTATTTTATCGAATTCCTTAGTTTATCTTTAAATCCTTAAACCTCTTACTAATCGTTAAAGACGGTGTGATTCTTAAAATCATACTATTCATATTTCAAATTTCACATCTATTCCCCCATAATAAACTTATATTATCTTGAATCCTTCCAAATTATCTAATAGATTTCCATGTTAAATTCAACCTTCACTCAAAAAATATAATCTTTTAATTTCTACGACAATTTATGATCTCGATCTGCACTTTTTTTTCGCTTTCTATGCAACCTTATGAAAATAATTAGTGAGAGTTGTTGCTTTTAAGTTATAAATCAGCGGACATAACGCGGGTTATTGCTTTTAACAAATGGGCTTAAGCTTTTAACATATTATAATTTTACTTAACTATACTTTTATATTATACAAAATCTCTCTTAATTTATATTATGACTATAAATTTTTCACGGGTCAACGCTAGTCTATATCTTATTATGTATACAAATGAAGTTAAAGCTTCCACAAGCCTCCAAATATTCAATCCTAATTTCTTAAAAATTCTAAAAAAAACTTGAGTGCCACGTGACAAACCCATCCCTCTCCCTCACTAGTAGCCAGCTTCTCTCTTTTCACTCTCCTAAACAAAAGGAAAAAAAAATTCCCCCCCAAAAAAATTAAAACCGGATAGTTATATGATTCCTAAAATCTCTCCATAAAGGTCATATTTTCATAAAACTCTATCTAAATCCTAAAAAGTCTCCCTAATGGGGTATGATTCCTATAATCTTTCCCTACAATCTCTCTCGTTATTATTTCATAAATCTTGCCAAAACTTGATCTTCCCCATAATGTTATGCAATATTCTTGTTTTCCTAAATTATTATTAGAGTTACGGCAAGCCTGTTTACAACTCCCCACCGTCTCTCTCCTCCACCCTCTATGTCTCTACATATGTTGTTGAACTTTTATTTTTTTTTCTTTTTCACTATAGCACAAGGAGAACATGTCTCATAGTTACTCTATATGAATCTTTAGTTCTTGATTCTCAAGTTTTTGTATGTGTGTTTGTAACTATACGATCTACTTTTGATTTATCACAGGATTCCTTCATTTCTAAAGTGACAACTTCCAACCAAATAATGGATATTCAAGTGAGTTTGTAGAAATTAAAATTTTAAATATTAGGTATCTGTCTTATGCGATCATTTATTTATACAGATTCGATGCAAGTTCCCATCTCTTTTTTCTCTAGCTTTTTTTCTACAATTTAACATTTTTCTTTGTCCACCTGGTAGCCTTTTTATTCTCTTTGTGTTGTGGTTATTTTTAGAGTTTGTAAATATTTTTTATGTTTAATTTTCATAGATTATATGAATTCGTAGTTGTGGATATATTTTACAATTGAAGACAGGTGATTTTTCAAATGCCAAATTATAGAAGGATAAGAACTCCATGGTTAACAAGATCTATCTCATTAAGAGATAAGATTTCCTTTTGTTTTATGAAATCATTGCCATTTAATTTTTATTTGTTTAGAATATAGAAATTAACACTTTTTTTTAAGCCTTCACTCTAACATATTATATGTTCAATAGATTAGATGAGAGCTCTTTTTTTTTTCTGGGGTACATTCAAGGGCAATAGCCATTAAAAAGGGAAAGGTGAGTCAAAACTATAACCTTATGACATGGTGGGGGTACCACTACCAATGGGTTAATCGCCTAATACCCCTCCTCATATTAGATGTCAGTTAAAATAAGTATAACGGATATAGATTAGATGCAAGTTAATAGTTACCCTTTTTTCTCTAGCTTTTTTCTACAATTTTACAATTTTCTTTGTACACCTGGTATGGCTTTTTTGTTTTTTCCTTTATGTTGTGGCTTGTTTTTAGAGCTTATAAACATTGATATGTCTAATTTTTACAATTACATTAATTTGTAGTTGACGATATATATTAGAATTGAAGACCGGTGATTTTTCAATTGCAAAATTTTAGTAGGATAATAACCCAGCCATGGTAAACAAGATTTATGTCATTAAGATGTAAGATTTCCTTTTGTGTTATTAATCAGTTCCATTTAATTTTTACTGCATAATTCAAATACTCAAGATAATCCAATATATTTCCGAAGCTATTATTTTCTTAAATATATATATATATATATATATTTTATCCCATGGGATGCACGGATCAACCCTAGTATATATATATATATGTGAGTGTGTGTTTGCATATACAAAGGTACCTCTAGTATTGCAACTGCAGAAGACTTGGGGATGGCTAGGGCATCCGATGACCAATAGATGGGGAATCACACCGGCTACATGGGTTTCGTTGACAAACGGTGTGTGAAAGGGGTGATTATTGGTAGTGTATATTTTTGTTACTTGTAAATATAAAAAAAATTAATTTGTCACTTGAAAATTCATAAATACCTCTTTAAATAGTTTAACTTTTGAAAGACATATTTATATATGTCTTATATACTTTATTGTATTGTAAAAGTGCAATCAGTCATTAATTGGTGGATCATAAAGCCTTCGTAGAGTTGTTTTAACTTTAATTAGGTGTTTATGAGTTCTAACTAAGTTATTTGTGTTTTATTTAGGTTTTGTAAGGAAATGAGTTGAAAATATAAAGATAGAACCTGACACTGCTTCAGTATTTTGGGCATAACTTTTTACTTGAATATCAAACAGAGGTGATTTTTGCGGTATTAGACAGAAGACTTCAAGCTTTACATTTTTACATATTTCATGGACACCTCGTGAATCGGCCTCGAATTGGGTCAAAACTAAGCATAAAGTTGATGTTGCAAATATGACAGTCCCGACGGGCTTAGAGCCATTCCGACAGTCCCCAGGCTGTCAGGATGGTCAGACTCAACAATCTATCCATTCAGATGGTTCGTCGTGGGCAACCTTAGAAAATGACCTATTTTGATTGGTTTTCTTGTAAACTACATAGGGGGCAAAACCATAATTGTAAAGGGAACGGATCTTTAGTTTAGAATAGAGTTTAGAGAGTAGTTTTTAGGATTTCTTTGAGTATTCTTTAATTATTCATGTGATCGATTATTTGTTTTTCAATACAACTTCTAATTTTCATTATGATGATGAGTTGCTAGTTCTCCTTCTTGGCGAGGGACGTAAAGGTTGTTCGTGAAATTGATGTTTTAATAAGGTATTCAATTGAGCTTTCTCGTTTTATCTTTTCAACAACGAATCTTCTTGTTCTTCATTCTTTTTCTTTTGAAATCAAGGGTTTGTAGTCATATATTTCAATGTTCATGTGCGACATTGATCTTGTATGAGTGTTGCTTAGATCCTTGATATGAACACTTCAAATCCATTTTCAAAAAAATATTGAATGAAGTTGATTCGGATTCCAAATTAATTTAACCGCTAAATCTTTCGATTCAAGGCATAAGTTGTTGATATTAAATTAAGTTAAAAATAAATACCTTATGAATTATCCGTCTTCCGGGTAACTGAATCGTTCTTAGCCATGATCTCTTTTACTTATTAAAATTTTTGTTTTCATTCAGTTATTAGTTAATCAAATCTTTTCAACCAAAATATGATTTTATTTTTTCTTTTGAAGTTATTATTGTGGGATCTTAAACGTTCAAAGTAAAAGTTTCTATACACCACCCTTTTTTCTTATAGATTGACTTCGGACTTCACTGAGTAATTTATCACTATATCCTAACCATATACTTACAGATTATATAGCACGTTTTTTGAGCAATCAGTACTCATATTAAAAAAAAGTCTCAGTTATACATATATATATATATATATATATATAAATTAAGTGTCCTATAATCGATTATAAAAATAAAAAAAAATTGTAATTAACAATTGACCCTTGTTATGTATTTACGTATATGTTTTTAGTTCAATGGTACGCAAGGAATTATGCTATTGATAGATTTGAAAATGCATTGATGCTTGACTCGTTTTTGTTCTTCTTCTTTGTTTACGAGGCTGAGCCGTAAAAAGGTTGTTTTTGGACTTCGTTCATTATGTGACGCCTTACAAGTCAATGTTAAGGCATGATTTTCGAAAATATAAATCAGGGGTAACTTTCAAAATCAACTACGACTTTTGATTTTGAAATAAAAAATTACTTTCGAACTTCAAAAAATACTATGAAAAGCACAAGTTTCATTTTGTTTTTATTGCAATGTCGTCCAAAATATTTAAACTCAAATCAAATGAAACTTACGATTTTGAACAAAGAAAACCCTTTAATTTCAAAGAAAATTTCAAAAAACACAAGTTTCAGTTTTTTTATTATTTATTTCTGCGTCATTCTGAAATTTAAAATCACAAGTTTCTTTTGATTTTGAGAATTGCTTATGATTTTTATTAGTGCTCACACGGGTTGGAGATATAGTGCACAATTGGTATAGTATTCACAAGACATCATCCTATTTGCAAATGATCGTTACTGAATTAAATATAATCGCTGGCATAGTACTCACAGGACGTCCTATTTGAAAATAATCGTTATAACTGAATTAAATATAACTATTAGCATAGTAGTATTCACAATATACCTTACCAGGAAGAGGTTGATCTAGCTATTTTAAACCTTTGGTAGACATACCGTTATATATATGTATGTATGTATGTATGTCTGTCGTAGCTTATTGACTCAAAGAGTATATTATATTAAACAATCATGGCTATTGACTAATTACACTTCAAAAGTGTAATCATAGTGCCGAATTTAGTTGTTTGTTAACCGTAGTATAGGTTTAATATTACTATATTTAGTTGTTTGTTAACCGTAGTATAGGTTTAATATTGCTTTATTAATATATTTTATCCTTGAACTGCTTTAATAAACCTTATGCATGAATTGGAGGTTAAAATGATCAAAGAGGCAAAAATTGAAGAAGGGCATTCGAATGCCGGCGAAGCCTGTGTGAACGCCCGGTCAATGTTTGAATTATAGTTATCAATCTCGTATAGTACCAGTTGGTACCGAGCAGACATACCTTACTGGCCATAAAACAGTACCAATAAAGAGGAGTTCCGTATCCGTCAAGGTACCGGCCAATATTGCTTAATACCGGCCGATATCGATGGTACCGGGTGGTGCCGATCAATACCGAATTTACCAGACGGTTCCGAATTTTGTGTAATTTATTTTAAAATAATTTAATTTTATTATATTTTGATATAAATGTTTATTAAAACTTATGTTGGATATATACTAGATAATAATATGTCTTTTAAGTATTTTTAAATATATTTGAATTGAATAACATGTTTATGTTATGTTAAAATGATTTAAAGTTGAATAATATTTGTTAGGAGTAATGTCAAAATTTATAAGTGAATATTTTATAGATAAATATCTTTTTTTTATAAGTATATAATATTTATAGCAATAAATTTGAGACAGTATCCGATATTTTATTTGTACCGGTACGTACCGTACTAATAGCAAAAATGGTATGTTAACCGGTACGGTAATGACAACTATGGTTCGAATAGAGCCCAGTGTTCGAACAATCATGCGAACGTTAGGAGAGATGCTGAAAGCACTTTGCACAGTTCGAATCAGGTTTGATAGCAGAGGGGAGGCTTACTTTCAACCGTTCGATGACGATTCACTAGGCGTGCAAACAGCCATTCGAATGCTTGATGGAGTTCTGATTTTTCTTCAGCTATTTAAGGTTGTTTTGTACTAAATTGGGGATTTAGCTTAACTTTTCTACGTTTTTGTACTTAGATACAATAGTTTTATATAGTTTTAAGTGAGAGAAACTTTAAAATAGCTTTATAATTGCATTATATATCAATGAATTTTGTATTTCTTCAAGCTTTTATGCATTTAATCTTGGAAATAGATAGCTAATTCTACTCTTGGATGAAATTATGAAAGTCAACCAACGTTTTTAAGCTTCAAATGGAGGTAAATCAGATCTTAAAGTTTTATCCTCTAATTACTTCAATCATTGATACTTAGATTCTAAAGAAAACTTGAATTCTATATTATGTTTGATAATTTCTATGCATAGAATTGATATAAGAATTGCACAAATTTATGGTGTGAATTCATGATTCTCAAATTGGGTTTAATTCTATAATCAATTATTAATGAATTCCTATATCTATGGTCGCAATTCTCCGAATCAAGGATCTATAGAGTGACCCTTGATTTGAGTTATACAAATCTCTATTGAATACTTGAAGAATTTGGTTGGTTGAAGCAATTGGGTTCAATACTTTTCTCAATTCGTTAAAACTAGTGCTAATTACTTTCTAATTGCTTAGAATTAGTGCAGTGAACCATAATCTCCCTACATCAAAAGATTTTTTTTGTCTCTTTTATATAGATTCTCTGTACTTAATTGTAACTCAATTCAAGTTAGTGTAGTGTTTGGTAAGTGTTAGTAGGTTAAATTTGACTTAGTACTTGAGGAAATCGACTCCGGCACTCATCAAATTTATACTTCAATCTCGACGCACATTTTTTTGTGGGAGCTTAACATATAACAATCTAAGGAGCTATTCATTGACTAATTATGAAAGGCACGTGTGAAAATCAAGAAACTATTTTTGCCAAAAATAAAAAATGAAAAAAACACAATGGAAAAAGGAAGATAAAAAAAATATAAGAAATGAATTTGAAGTCTATACATCAGGCCTTGACTCTATTATCCCTCTTTAAAGCCTTCCAGATAGAACATGTCTTGTGGATCGAAGATTACTCTCTCTTTCTGTTGGATGGGACCAGACTGACTAATGATCAGCAAGACAATTTGTAAGGAGTGTTCACTACTTCACTTGGTGTATGCAATGCTAAGGAGTGATATGATCAGTACGTAACTGATATATATATATATATATATATATGAGTACTCTTGCTAGAGTGAGCGAGTGAGAGAGAGAAGGGCGAGCTTCTCTTCCTTGCTCCTCGATCCTCTCCTCTACTCTAATTTTTGTACCCAATTAGCACCCTGCCATGCTCTTTAAATAATGCAAGAGTGCTGCGAAGCCAAATATATAAGCCCTTTCCACTAATACTAATACTAATACTAATACTAAAGCTAAATTGGATTTAAAAATTCTCAGTGGCTAACTAATATTTTCAGTAAAGGCTGAGACGAACGTAATGTGTGATCATGAAGTGAGTTTTGGTAAAATTAGAACTCTTTCTTTAATTTGTTGTGAAAAGAAAAAGAAAAAAGGAGATGGTGACGAAAAGCTCAGAACATTTAGTCATGTTCGTAGGCCAAATCAATTTGGACAAAAATATTTTATCCTTGTGTTGATTACATGTCCAGGGCTCCATCAAAAAAGAATACTTTATGATTTGTACAAATGCCAAATCTTAAACTTTATTGCCAAACTGAATATATAGGAATACTTGATAATGTCACTAATTTTAGGAAGCATGTTTTGTTTTAAAAACATAGAATTATTGCGACCGTTGTTTCATACTTTTTTTAGATCGTTAGTTTTATTTCAAATATATGTTTGGCTTTAGAAAAAAAGGTGCACTTTTTCGGGAAAAAAAAAAGGATAATAATTTTAATCATCATTAGTTCAAGGTGGCATTTTATCATAAATAGTAATAAAATAACAGATTAACTATCATTCTGTTTCTCCCACTTTACTTTAGACTACGTGTCAACTTGTGCAATACAAGAAGAGTAAGATTTCTTCAAATTTATAATAGAAATATTATAAGTGGTTAATCCAAAATCAAAATTGACAGTTTGAATTTGTTTTATGGTAATAAAATGTTTCTATAGATAAAACCATGAAGTAGTTTAATAAAACTAAAAGAACTCCTATTTCTAATACTAATAATTTTTTATTTTATATCCTTCTTCAAAATATTAAAGAAAGTGCCAAAGTCAAAACTAATAATTTACAATCTGAAAGGATAATAATGGATACGATGATAACAATGGTAGTCCTGATAAAGAATAGTTACATAAAGGATATATGCAAAGGACTGCAAATGAGTTTCTCGTTGGTTTGTTGCCAATTTGAATTCTGATTAGTATTAACCCCAATAGACACTTGTACATATCTTTTTAAAATAGGATTTGTGCAGAGTTCTGATGTCTTTAATTAGGGAACTCAATAGATATTTATACTTATTTTTTTAATATAAGATTTGTGTAGCAAATAGGAAACTTAATAAGATTAGTAATAAGAATATTCATTGCCCCTGTGACATAATATTTTAAAAATATAAGAGTATAAAAAATGCTACCAAAGCACCACATAAGAGAGAAGTAAAATATATGGGCCAACACAACTTATATATATATATATATATGATTTTAATGTCATTCCTAAATGTTTTTATATTATGTTTAAGTCCTCCAACTTGTAAAAGTAAGTCAATATAGTCTAATATGTCAAAATATTTAAGAAAATTAGAGATTAATTATACTTTAACCTCTAAATTTTGACTTAATATGACTTTATCAATTTGAACTAAAAATCGTTACATTTTTACCCTCATAAATTTTAAAATTAGGGGCTTGTTTGTTCGGAATTCTATAATAATTTCTAAATCAAACAGAAAAAAAATTTCAAGGTTATAAAATGTTATAAACCCTTTCAAAATACCTAAGAAAATGGCCAAATCATCCATAAAATCTTATCAATCACTAATTATTAGCACTGCCCATATCAATGATATTTTTTAAACTACATGTTTGGTAACTAGCGATACAAAAAACAAAAAAAAAACTTATATTGAATAGGCCTCATTTTATTTCAGAAGTGCTACAAATGTTAATTTATTTATTTTGTTGACAGTGTCAACACATCGAAATTCTAATAGTTTAGAAGCAAAAGTGTAACGATGTCTAAGATCAGTGCATAAAGTGAAACTGAATCATACATAGGGAGTCAAAATTATATTAAATATTTAATTTTTTTTGCCTATTTTACATTGTTGGACCACATTGATTTACCTTTAAAAGTTAGATGAATTAAATAAAAGATATCAAAGTTGAGATATGACATTAAAATCTAAGTCAAAGTTTGGGAGACAGATTGATTGTTTACCAAAACATAATTTAATCATTTGGACATGTTGTAGACATTTAATTTTTCCCCACGTACCCAAAGTAGATCTGTACACGAAGAATTGGTTTGAAATTTGAATGTACCCATGGCTGATTTTTTTTCACTCTTTTCCCATTTAAATTGTTTATAACCAATGATGAATGTTATTTCACCTAAAGGCGTACGGTAGTACATATTGATATGTATTTCTTACAAAAACGTATTTGTTTAGAATAGTTTA
>CM065386.1:40852500-40857500 GCA_033060915.1 Euryodendron excelsum
TAGTTAAAAAAACTATCAATGAGTTAAACAATACTCACTTTCATACAATAACTCAAAATAAATACTTATAAGAAAAAGTATAAAATAAATCATTATAAAAACATTCAAGAGGACTTCTTTTTCTCTCCAATTTAATATTTTTTAATCTAATGCTCACTGGCAGTTTTATTTTTAAAAGAAATGACGTATACCTTTACAATAATGTGCATTATTAAGAAAATAATATGCATTATTTGCTTTTTTTTCTTCTTCCCATACCCTTGTCTTTATCATCTTTATTTTTCTTATTTTCGGTTTTAGTTTGTAGTTTGTATATTTTAATTACTCTTTTATAATACATATATTGATAGATTTAATCATATTTTAAAAGTGTATAGAAACATTTTAAAATGAGAAAATAACACAAAGTTTGAAAGAGAGAAATATATATTATTTGTCTTGTCCTTTTTTTTTTTTTTTCTGTATTCTCCTCTTTCTTTTTCTTTTTCCTTTTTTGGGTTTTAGTTTAGAAGTTTTTACTTTTTAATTCTATTTTTTATCAAAAGACCAAAAAGGACATGTTTCTAAAAAAAACAAATGGCTTTAAATTATGCTTAATTTGTGTCATTTTGACTTTTTTGAAAAACCGTTTAGTCCACCATATATCGATCGGTTTACCATTTTTTAAAATACCGATCAGTTCATCTGGTTCAACTTGTTTCATCTACTTTTCTGAGAGATTAATTAAATCGTATTGGTTCAGGATTCAGTTTCAGGTTCAACTAGTTGAATTGACCGGTCCGGTCCGGTTCTGATAAATGTGGCTTGTTATATAAAGAAACCAAGCTTGAATACATGTTATAGCTTGTTAATTTTCTGAGCTCGTCTCGAAATTGGTTCAAAAAGCAAAAATACACTAAAATATTCAAACTACTCGAGCTTTGCTCGTGATCTACTCGATTAAATCTCATTTGATATCGACTCGAAAGTTAAACAAGCAAAGCTTGAACATAATTTCAAGATCGTTAAGGTTTTTAGATCAAGTTTAAACAACCCACTATTCGGCTCGACTCGGCTTGGCTCATTTACGACCCTAACTATATATAAGGCTAATCAATTTACAGTTGGAACTCTGTTTTAGGTGCTCAAATTAAGAAACCATATTCTCATAATGACTCCATTAATGGAAGACCTACTAGTACCTTCGTTCCTAGATATAAACTAGTTCAGGAGTTAAAAGCTTGAGGATCTGTTAAGAGTGAAGCGCCTAAATCAACACATGCATCTCTATTGAGTTGAGCTCGGACGATTACTAGAACCTACCAACAAATTAAGATATATAATATTCCCTCCCTCCCTTCCATGCATGGGAACAATTTCCAGTTTTCCAAACGAGCTTTTCATGCTCTTCTGCAAAAGCCCTAAATTTGTTCTGAATTGCATTTTTTTTTTTCCAGAGAACATTATATAGATTTTCAAAATTAGAGACGTTCGTGCATAGGATACCTAATTAACTCTTTCCTTTAACCAATTAAGAAGGGATTATTTTTCAAAACCTTATGCTTTTCCAAAATATAGTTTTCAAAAACTTGACATTTAATTAGGTGATTTAACATCTAGTGGTTTTGATTTATTAAGAGGCTGAATTTAATTATTTTTCAATTTGGTATTTTAATTCCAATAGTCACAACCTTTTGACTTTAAACTAAAAGGCACATTTAATCACGTAACACAACCATTCGGAAAAGGTACCTTCGTACCTTTTAGATGTCTATGTATAGAAAAATTATTCCATGCTCCTTGGAGTGGGGCCCACCTCTCATGTGAGGTGGAACAATGCTTCAAGAGTATGGAAAAGTTTCTCCTATATATAGTAGGTTTTGATTATCAAAATTAGGATGTGATATACTCTGATTTCGTACTCTCACCCTCTCAAGCTTGAGTTTAAAATAGGACTTTTGTAAAAATTAGACAAGAAATGTTTTCTGCTGTCTATATTGGAGGAATTTTACTGTCCTGTATACATGACGGCACACCAAGCTGCCATATATTAAAATTGTGTTGTTAATTGATTTTTGCTTTCCCTAGATTTTTGACACCAATCATAGAATTACCCTATCTCCAAAAGTTATGCAAATCAAAAATAAAAATGTGAGTATATGACAAATGGTATTCTGTCATGTATATAGGGCAGTAGCAATTAACACAATTCAGGTTGGAGGAAATCTATATGCAAATTTTGTTAAATGACTTTGTTGTATACTGAACGTAATTTACTACTAACCCGAAATTGTACATAATGGAAGCGAATAGTACTTTAAAGATAGTGTCAACCGATATACCTCAAAATCATACAACGAAGTCAGTTTTTGCTAGTTAAAGGTAACCAATGCTTCTAAATTTAACGCTGAAAATAAAACCAGAACTAGTGAAGCTGATTTCACACCCTTTGAGAAAATTGTATATCAATAAATGAATCTAATCTTTGTTAAACCTTCTACATTGAAGAACACTCTGAAGTTCTCTGTGAAGAGTGGATTAAATTGAGGTGAAAACATACAAAATCTGTGTTAGCATCATCAATATATGAATAACAACAACATATGGTAAAAAGATGACAGCTAGCTAGATGAAGATTTCCTTCTTTTTTTTTTTTCTTTTTTAAATATTGGGGAGAATGAACTAAATAATTTTATTTTGCTCATCGATGGATACTGAATAATGGCTTTAAATTATTATTTTTCAATCTATATTGTATTTAAATGTGACAATACCCAATTGCACAGAATAAGAGTAATTAGCAAAAGTTGGACTAAGAATATCATAATTACTTATTCGAACTAACTTCTAAAAACAAGAGGTGCATATTTATTCTTAATTAACATATATAATAGAATAATCACAGGGATATGAAAGAAGCTAATGATTGCTATTACTTAGAGTTCTGAGAAAGATGGTGAGATAGTTAGATCCAAATTAATGCGACTCTCCTTACCAGAGTGGAATGTTGGAGGGTTTAAGAAACTCTTTGTCGTACTAGATTGGGAGGTTTGATTCTCACTAGAAGGATATAACTCTCTCTCTTTTCCACATTGAGGAAAGGCACGTGAAAGGTGACAAGTTTCATTCTGGCCATCGATATCTTCTTCCTTTGACATTTCACTAAGTGTGCTTTCATGTGTATCCTGCAAAAGTAAACAAGTCATTAGTCATTGTTAGCCAAATTTTTTTTTTAATCTCTCTCTCTCTCTCTCTCTCTCTCATGGATGGTCTCACATACATATGCACATAGTGCATGATCCCTCTCCTCAAATGCGTACACTACTACTTAATAACTAACATTGATGTAATGAAATACCTGAAGCTCACTGTTGTAGAAGTTTTGTCTTGTTGAGGTAATCTTAGTTATTTCTTTCCAATGGAATTGAACTTCTAGTTGTTTTTTCTCATGTTCCAATGCTCCTAAATTGTTGCTCGCTTGCCTGCATTATATGTACATGAAGATAATAAAAAATTAACTGTATTATCTATAAGAAAAGTTGCATAATAAATTAGTCTACACTTCAGAATTTTGATGAAATTTATCTGTTAATTTTCAAGTAAAAGTTATTGAAGCTTTTCTTTTCGGTAGGCTAATAGTTTTTACATAATTTTATTCATGTTTTCTTTTATTCCCTCGTAGACTTTTTTGGTTGGACAAGTGATATTGTCCAGCAAAGAGGGAAGGAAGATAAA
Source organism: Euryodendron excelsum (assembly GCA_033060915.1). NCBI lineage: Eukaryota > Viridiplantae > Streptophyta > Magnoliopsida > Ericales > Pentaphylacaceae > Euryodendron > Euryodendron excelsum. The sequence goes on from CM065386.1 coordinate 40,856,215, forward strand.
TTAAAAAAAAAAAAATGAGTTAAGAAGCATTTATTTTTTGTTTAGAGAGAAATAGGATATCTTGACAGTAGATCTCCTTATCCTATTGCATAATTTCATTTATAAATTTATAGAAAAAATGTAAACAAATGTCATTTTTTCTAATAAAAAAAATTCTACTATTGACACTGGATTGTATGGTTCGTATGTTTCGAAGCCTTGCATTTAATCAGACAACAATTTGTTCTCCCTGTATCCAATATTTTTGCCAAAAGGAAAGTACCTTACAGCCTTGTTATTATAGTATCGACCCAACTCAACAGAACATTTTTCCACCTCTTTGGAGAATTAGTTAAACCTAACAACACTTCTTTCAATCTTTTAAATCTTCCTTTCCATGAAATTCTTGAATTTCTGCTATCATTATATGTGAGAACATAATTATAAAATCCAAAGGATCATTTTGGATATTTGTTTAGTCTAATAAAACTCAATTTTTTTTTCTTTTTGTAATCGCCACTACTTACTTTCATATTCATTATTGTTAATTGTTTTCGTCAAAGGAATACCAAGCTTTGTAATTTCGTTTCATCGCCATTTTATTTGCTTTTTATTTATTAATTGGGTCTTAGTGTAGATTATTAATTTGTACAATGCGTAGGGCCCTCACTTTTTTCACACTGTACAATTCGATACATGCATGCTTAACCCTAGACTTGCTCTAAGGGCACAAGTTAGTATTTGTTTTTTTTTTAATTTACTCAGCTAGGATAGCGCCATCAAATCCAATATCCATCTAATTTTTGTACAACTCCCCATTCCAATTCATGATTCACGGAATTGTTACCAGGTACTGCTTCATCACTTCCAATTTTTAATTGCTAGCTTCTGTAGTCAGCATCAAATCTTTCTAAGAATATTTCGGACATATTATTTTAACTATTATCTTAGACTAACAAACAAAAATTTATTTATTTATAATCAGGTTTCATGCATATATATTACAATACTTTCTAAATATAAATGTATTTGTTCTATGAGGCAGCAGCTAGAACTTGACACGAAACCAAAACACCTTGTGGTGTTTTGTATCCCCTCTAGTCATATTAATGGCTCCTCTCAACCAAAACTTCACTCCTGGATCTTGGCTGTTCACCATCTTTATTGACAATCTTCCATTCAATATGAATAAGATTGACTTTGTAACATTTTCCAGAAATCAGGACAAGTCATGGATGCATATGTCTCGTACAAACAAAGGCCAATGAAAAAGGGGATTTTTGGCATTGTTTGGTTTAAATCATGTC